>JASDQU010739417.1:277846-291721 GCA_032191745.1 Picea mariana | reverse complement strand
AGTTTTAAGGGCCTCATAACTCCACGATGCCTCCATGATAGTTATATATGAGAGTTTTGAGTTCATGGTGGTGATCTATGAGGTTTGAGAAGATCTACATACAAAGATCAAGTAAGAAAAGGAGAAATTTCGGCATGGTATATAAAATGGGCACTGTAACATCCCCACTATAATCCCCAGTTTAATTAATGCATAATGTAGATATGATGTATGGTTGTTGCCAAATGATGTATATGTGAATTGTATTTCTAAATTTTGATAAATAAAATGTGATGCCAGTTGTCGGGGGACATGGAAAAAGATTGGGGGTTGAGTAATCCACAAGATAGGAGGGGTCTAGGAAGGAGATTTTAGCCATGAGTTTCCCAAATAAATTTCTTGATTTTAATGCTTTGAGTGAACCTTTTGATTTGTATTGAGTGTGGAAGATCTCAATCATTGAATTTTTGTAAGAGGGTTGATGTAGGGAGTCACATCCCATAGTTATTGTAGATTTTAACCGAAGTACAATAAACTTGGGGACAAGTAGAAGTCATGCAAACATAAAAAGCAGGAAATTCATATGGGCAGAAGGGCGTAGTTTAGACCGTCACATTTTTTTTGCATGGACATCAAGCAAACAATAGGAAGAAATGCATTGGAGCTGGAGCAACGATCGAGGGAGAATTTTGGATTGTGTTTGGAGCTAAAGATTGATGAAGCAAGTTGTCAGGATTGCAGGAGAACCAAGTTGTTGGTCGTAAAGAGTGAAATCTTGTGGGAGTTGCACTACAATAACAAGTAAATGTTGTTGTTTCCTGGTCCTTTTCCTAGCAGTGAGCTCCCTTGAGTTTTCTAATAGTGATATTCCTAGTTACATGTGCCAGAGAGACCCTAATAAATGAATGGGACACCCGATGGACTGAGAGTAATGAAGGGGTACATTCCTTGGGTTGGGCAGGTCGAGAGGAAGAGAGTTGGTGGAAAATTAGGATAGTTGTAGGAGAATTCCAGTGGGTTGTTGGATTTTTTCGAGCTGTGAATAGATAGTGAGATATCACCCTCTTTTTTGGATTCTATCCCCATCTTGGGGTTGACTTGTTGTTGATATGTAGAACAACAAGTCTATGGTTGGGTGGAACGTCTGTCCCAAGCAGCTGGTTCCACAACTATTCTGAAAAGACAAGTGTTTTATCTATTTTTTGAGTTATATTATGAGTTTAATTTATTGTGCATTAGCTATGTGAATGAGACTGGTTTATATGTCATTGTAATAAGTTATTAGTTGCATTCATGTGTTATTTTAGCATGCTATAGATGCATTTAGATAATGGTCAAATATGTATGATTAAGTAGCTGGTAAGGTACTAAAATTTATTTAGCATAATTTTTTTATTTTTATGTGTATTTTGCAAGTAATGGACCTCAACTAAGACGGGGTAGGTTACATATTGGAATCAGAGCTTTGGTTTACAACACTCGGGTTGTATAGGAAAGAGAAGCCATACTAAAGCAGAGTTGCAGCCCAATGAATGAAACTATTTGACAAAATGATAGCGCACGATTTCCAGTGTTGGCTTTGTCAAAGTTGACCATGGAAGGTCATGGTGAAATTTGGGTCAAAAACCCCCCAATTCTGGGTGAAATCGGGAGGAAAAACCTCACTCAAGGTTATTGAATTCAAAACTTTGTTAATTCAGACATGCATAGGACCAAAACAATGAGCATTAACAAAGTTTTGAATCCAGGATATGCACTGCAAATGGTGACAGAGCCATCATTTAATCTGAGTCGTTGCATCAAATCATCCCCAGTTTTCAACCATCGATCCATTGAAGCAAGTGGCAAGGATGACATCTAGATATATGAGCACCTTAAGTGTTCCAAGGTGATTCTCTATTGAAAGGGTCGCATGCCAGATGCGAGATAGAGACATCCGAGCATCCATGGATTCCTTGAGGTGAGTTGTTAACAAAATTCCAAATGTCGGATATAAAACTTTGATGAAGCCGAATCCCATGTTGGAAAGCCACCTTAGTGCCATGTTAGCACCCTGTCGGAGACCACATCAATGGGAAGGGTACGTCAGCGGGTCCACGTGGAAGGCCATATGGGTGAATGTCAGATGCAGGGCATAGGTATTCCAACATCCAGAGGTCCTTACAGTGAGACGTGGTTGGAAAGATGCGGATTCCATATGTGAGACATTGGCATTTGGGCATTTGGGGATCCCTAAGGCGAATTTCTAATGAAAGGGTCAGATCTGGATATGATTTTTTTTTATGAAGGTCGGATACCACGTCAGCATGCCACGTAAATGAATGTGTCAGGAATGCCAACTCAGTAAGACAAGTGGGATGACACGTTAGCATGCCATGTTAGGGATCACGTTAAGTTTGTGTTAGATGCCACATTATTAGTGCCACGTCAGCATAGTGTCTCATCAGCTAGGCCATGGTGGAAGACTATATGGTGGATCAAGATCCATATATCCAAAATTTTCTAAATTGGACCTTTAATAAAGTCTTGGATGTCGGATGATGGGAACGGGATGGTGAACCCTGAAGTGGGGAGCCATGACCCTCCGGAGGTCAGTGTATATGTGGTTTTTCATTTGTTTGTACTTGCTAGAAGTGTTGGATGTTCGAATGGAAGATATCCTAGACATCTGGGAAAGTGAGGAACCTTGTGGGTGGAACTAGTAGATCTAGTATATTCGAGGATATGGGACTACCTAGGGTGAGACCTTGATGAAAATGTTGGATGGTAGGTAAGCTTACAGCATAGATCTCAAGGAAATCAAATGGTCAATGTTTCAGGTTGATCACATCGATGGACAATTGAGATCTCACTATTGTTTTCTCGGATGGTAGATATCGAGATTTTTTGGAAAGGCTAGATGACCGGATATCTAGGCCTATGTCGCGGAAATCATATTTCTAGTATGGACAATAAGCCACATCGGCTATGTCACATAGATTGTCACTGGTCCACATGGCGCTAAGGGGCATCGTGAAGTCGGCAAGGGGGACAATTTCCCAAGAATTATCAGAGGGGCATAAATTTTTGCTCCGAGCTCAAAATTGAGCAAACGACTAGTCATTGGAAAGCTCTTGGAGAGATGAATGCACCCAAAAAAATGATATGAGCAATAAATATTACATTCAACTATAAAGAATATGACTAATGGCCTAAAGAGAAGAAAAAATATGTTTTCTTTGTCTAGAAATGTGTATATATGTTTTGTCTAACAAAATTTTTATTTCATGCACATTTTCTTACATAATTTAGAGGTTTAAGAGGGAAGTCTGGTTCCTATATGAGAACCACAGTCATGGAGGATTTTGAGAGGTATTATGGCTATGGGGATGAATTCATAAGGTTTTATGGCAGCATGGGGAATGTTGAGACAAAATCCAATGGAGGAAAAGGTAGGGAGGAGCTTTTAGAGTTGGATGTAACTATAAGAATCCTGTAGAGAGTAATGCAAATTTATAGGGTTGATAATGAAAATATTATGAAAGCTCAGGAGGAGCTACTACATAGTCTAAATATGTTGCACTAACAAGTCAACAAAGATTTTAGTTCAAAGAAAGCAGATAATGTCAGACAAGTGGAAACATCAAGATTCCATAATATAATGAATGATCATGGGAATGACAAGCAGTCAATTAGATGCATGAGTAGGGACCATCATTATTCAAAGAAATCCACTAGGAGAGTTCATACAAGTTCAGGGCCAGGGAGTAGCCCAAGTGTGTCTCATGTTAGGAGGCAGAGGATAAGACTTGAGTCAAACATATTGCAAGGTGAAATTAGGAAAATCAAGCCACCAAATTTTAATGGTGAGCATAGAAATGGAGAAGAGGTTGAGGCTTGACTCTTGGAAATGAAAAAATATTTGCAACAACATGATTACCCTCTAGGGTAGAAACAAGAATTGCAACCTACCACTTGCGAGGAAAGGCAGCCATGTGGTGGGATAAACTTAAGTAATTGAAACACCTTGATGAGAAGAAGGTCTCATGGAGGAAGTAGTTATAGTGGATTTTATTACCAATCTGCCTAGAGCAGTGAAGCAACACGATTATGTCATGGTCGTGGTGGAAAAATTAACTAAGGATGCACATTTTATCCCAATGAAAACTACACACAAGGCATAAAATGTTGCAGAGATGTACATGAAATAAGTTGTCAAGATACATGGAATGCCTAAATCAATAGTTCAGATAGAGATCGAAAGTTTACTTCCAATATTTTGAAAGGTTTGTTCAAAGGCTTTGGGAAAAATTCAAATCTCAGTACAACATATCACCTACACTCTAGTGGGAAAACAGAGAGGACCAACATAATAATTGAAGACATGCTTAAAATGTATGTGATGGACCAACCATCAAAGTGGGAAGACTACATCCACTTAGTTGAATTTGATTACAATAATGGGTATCAAGCCTCATTAAAAATGATCATGTTCGAGACAATGTATGGCAGGAAGTGTAACACACGAGTAAGTTGGGATAGCCCAACAGACAGAGTTGTTGAAGGAAATGGAAGAGAAAATGACAAAGATCAGGTAGAATTTAAAGGCTTTCCAGGATAGGAAGAAAAGTTATGCAAACAAGAACAAAGTTTTCATAGATTTTAAAGTGGGTGAACATGGCTTTTTGAAAGTGAAGGTGAAAAGAAGTTCGCTAATATTGGGTTTCTACACAAAGTTGGCAACAAGATATTGCTATCCTTTTAAAATATTAGAGAAGATAGGGCCATTTGCATACATGCTAACATTGCTTACATCCATGTGAGTGCATAATGTATTCCATGTGTCATTATTAAAGAAATATGTGTCTGACCCGAACCACATAATTGATTGTTCTGTGATCCAAGTGGAACATGAAGGAGACTTCAGGGTGGATTCAAAGTGCATCCTAGACCAGAAAGTCAAAGTGCTAAGGAACAAAGCTATAGGGATGGTAAAAGTTCAATGGACTTGCTACGGTCTTAAAGACGCAACATGGGAGCACGAAGAAACTATGTGGAAGGAATACCCACATTTTTTTTGTCAATTTTAAAGAAAGCACAATGCAAGACTCTGTTTTGGGAAACTAGATTTCTGAAACCCCATCTCAGAGTTCCTAGTCACCTGCATTGACAGCCTAATAAGTGAATGGTGCAACCCAATGAACCGAGGGTAGTGAAGACGACACACTCTTGGGGTCATCGGGTTGAGAAAAAATGGGAAAACATGATTAGGACTGTTGTAGGAGGGTAAAATTTGCATATTTTTCTTGTTTTTATGAATATTGTGATGTCAATTGTACATGTATTTTGACGTAGCGTTGTGCACCGAGGATGGTGCACAATTTTAGGGGAGGGGGGATATAACATCACCATTATATTCCCTTGTTTAATTAATGCATAATGTTACTATAATGTATGGTTATGGGCAAGTGGTGTATATGTGAATTGTATTTCTAAATTTTAATAAATAAAATATGATGTCAGTGGTCGGGGGACATGAACAGATTGGGGGCTGAGTAATCCACAAGAGGGGAAGGGTCTAGGAAGGGTTTTTTAACCATGATTTTAATTCCCAAATCATTTTCTTGATTTTAATGCTTTGAGTAAACCTTATGATTTTCCTTGAGTGTGGAAGATCCCAATTGTTGAATTTCTCTAAGAGGGTGGGTGTAGGGAGTCACATCTCATAGTTATTATAGAGTTAAACTGAAGTAAAATCAGTTTGGGGATGAGTGGAATTCAAGCAAACAGGAAAAATAAATAAATTTATATGGGTAGAAGGGAGAAGTTTAGTCTATCATGTTTTCTTTTGCATGGACAACAAGTAAAAAACAGAAACAAATGCACTGGAGATGGAGCATCGATGGAGGGACAATTTTGGAGTGTTTTTGGAGTTGAAGATTGATGAAGCAATTTGTCAAGATTGAAGGAGAACAAGGTTGTTAGGACTAAAGAGTGAAACCCTAAGGGATTTGCATTGCAATAGCAAGTTATTGTTGTTGTTTCTTGGTTGTTTTCGTAGCAGTGAGCACCCTTGATTTTCCTAGTAGTGAGATTCCTAGTTACATGTGCCATAGAAACCTTGATAAATGAATGGGATGCCTGATGGACTGAGAGTCATGAATGGGTACACTCATTGGGTTAGGCAGGTCGAGAGGAGGAGAGATGGTGGAAAACCAAGATAATTGTAGGAGAATTCCAGTGGGTTGTGAGATTTTTCTGAGCTGTGAGTGGATAATTAGAGATCACCCTCTTTTGTGGGTTCCTATCCCCATCTCAGGGGTCACTTGTTGTTGAGATGTGGAACAACAAGTCTATGGTTGGGTGGAACGTTTGTCCCAAGCAACTAGTTGCACAACTGTTCTGAAAAGACAAGTGTTTTATCTATTTTTTGAGTTATATTATGAGTTTAATTTACTATGTATTAGTTCTGTGAATGAGATTGATTTATATGTTGATGTAATGATATATTATTTGAATTCATGTGTTATTTCAGCATGTTGTAGATGCATTTTGATAATGGTTATATACGTATGATCAAATAATTGGTAAGATACAACAATTTATTAGTCGGGGTAGGTTACATATTGGAATCAGAGCTTTGGTTTACAACACTCGGGTTGTATGGGACAAAGAAGCCATACTAAAGCAGAGTTGCAGGCCAATGAATGAAACTATTTGACAAAATGTTAGCGCACGATTTCCAGTGTTGGCTTTGTCAAAGTCGACCATGGAAGGTCATGGTGAAATTTGGGTCAAAAACCCCCCAATTCTGGGTGAAATTGGGAGGAAAAACCTCACTCAAGGTTATTGAATTCAAAAAATTGTTATTTCAGACATGCATGGGACCAAAACAATGAGCATTAACAAAGTTTTGAATCTAGGATATGCACTACAAATGGTCACAAAGTCATCATTTAATATGAGTCGTTGGATCAAATCATCCCCAGTTTTCAGCCATCGATCCATTGAAGCAAGTGGCAAGGACGACATCTAGATATCTGAGCACCTTAAGTGTTCCAAGGTGATTCTCTATCGAAAGGGTCGCATGCCAGATGCGGGATAGAGACATCCGGGCATCCAGGGATTCCTTGAGGTGAGTTGTTAACAAAATTCCGAATGTCGGATATAAAACTTTGATGAAGCCGAATCCCATGTTGGAAAGCCACCTTAGTGCCATGTTAGCACCCTGTCGGAGACCACGTCGACGGGAAGGGTACGTCAGCAGGTCCACATGGAAGGCCATACATGTGAATGTCAGATGCAGGGCATAGGTATTCCAACATCCATAGGTCCTTACAGTGAGACGTAGTTGGAAAGATGCGGATTCCATATGTGAGACATTGGCATTTGGGCATTTGGGGATCCCTAAGGCAATTTTTTAATGAAAGGGTCAGATCTGGATATGAATTTTTTTTATGAAGGTCGGATACGATGTCAGCATGCCATGTAAATGAATATGTCAGGAATGCCAACTCAGCAAGACAAGTGGGACGACGCGTTAGCATGCCATGTTAGGGCTCACGTTAAGTTTGTGTCAGATGCCACATTATTAGTGCCACATCAGCATAGTGTCTCCTCAGCTAGGCCATGGTGGAAGACTATATGATGGAACAAGATCCATACATCCAAAAGTTTTCTAAATTGGACCTTTAATAAAGTCTTGGATGTCGGATGATGGGAACGAGATGGTAAACCCTAAAGTGGGGAGCCATGACCCTCCGGAGGTCAATGTATCTGTGGTTTTTCATTTTTTTTTACTTGCTAGAAGTGTTGGATGTTCGAATGGAAGATATCCTAGACATGTGGGAAAGTGAGGAACCTTGTGGGTGGAACTAGTAGATCTAGTATATTCGAGGATATGGGACTACCTAGGGTGAGACCTTGATGAAAATGTTGGATGGTCGGTAAGCTTACAACACATATCTCAAGGATAATCAAATGGTCGGTGTTTCAGGTTGATCTCATTGATGGAAAATTGAGATCTCACTATTGTTTTCTCGGATGGTAGATATCGAGATTTTTTAGAAAGGCCAGATGACCGGATATCTAGGCCTATGTCGCGAAAATCATATTTCAGTATGGACAGTAAACCACATCGGCTATTTCACATAGACTGACACTGGTACAGAGGGGTCCACATGGCGCCAAGGGGCATCGTGACATCGGCAAGGGGGACGATTTCCCAAGAATGATCAGAGGGGCATAACTTTCTGCTTCGAGCTCAAAATTGAGCAAATGACTAGTCATTGGAAAGCTGTTGGAGAGATGAATGCACCCAAAAAATTGATATGAGCACTAAATATTACAGTCAACTCAAAACAATATGACTAGTGGCCTAAAGAGAAGAAAAAATATGTTTTCTTTGTCCAGAAATGTGTATATATGTTTTGTCTAACAAAAATTTTATTTCATGCACATTTTCTTACAGAATTTAGAGGTTTAGGAGGGAAGTTTGGTTCCTCTATGAGAACCATAGTCATGGAGGATTCTGAGAGGTATTATGGCTTTGGGAATGAATTCATAAGGTTTTATGGCAGCATGGGAAATGTTGAGACAAAATACAATGGAGGAAAAGGTTGGGAGGAGCTTGTAGAGTTGGATGTAACTATAAGAATCTTGTAGAGAGTAATGCAAATTTATAGGGCTGATAATGAAAATATTATGAAAGCTCAAGAGGAGCTACTACATAGTCTAAATATGTTGCAATGACAAGTCAACAAAGACTTTAGTTCAAAGTAAGCAAATAGTGTCAGACAAGTGGAAACATCAAGATTCCATAGTATAATGAATGATCATGGGAATGACAAGCAGTCAATTAGATGCATGAGCAGGCACCATCATTATTCAAAGCAATCCACTAGGAGAGTTCATACAAGTTCAGGGCCAGAGAGCAGCCCAAGTGTGTCTCATGTTAGGATGCAGAGGAGAAGACTTGAGTCAAACATATTGCAAGGTGAACTTAGGAAAATCAAGCCACCAACTTTTAATGGAGAGCATAGAAATAGAGAAGAGGTTGAGGCCTGACTCTTGGAAATAAAAAAATATTTGCAACAACATGATTACCCTCCAGGGTAGAATTAAGAATTGCAACCTACCACTTGCGAGGAAAGGCAGCCATGTGGTGCGATAAACTTAAGTAATCGAAACACCTTGATGAGAAGAAGGTCTCATGGAGGAAGTAGTTATAGTGGATTTTATTACCAATCTTCCTAGAGCAGTGAAGCAACACGATTCCATCATGGTCTTGGTGGACAAATTGACTACGGATGCACATTTTATCCCAATGAAAAATACACACAAGGCATAAAATGTTGCAGAGATGTACATGAAATAAGTTGTCAGGATACATGGAATGCCTAAAGCAATAGTTCATATAGAGATTGAAAGTTTACTTCCAATTTTTTGAAAGGTTTGTTCAAAGGCTTTGGGAAAAATTCAAATCTCAGTACAACATATCACCTAGACTCTAGTGGGAAAATAGAGAGGACCAACATAATAATTGAATACATGCTTAGAATGTATGTGATGGACCAACCATCAAAGTGGGAAGACTGCATCCACTTAGTTGAATTTGCTTACAATAATGGGTATCAAGCCTCATTAAAAATGATCATGTTCGAGACAATGTATGGCAGGAAGTGTAACACATGAGTAAGTTGGGATAGCCCAACAGAAAAAGTTGTTATTGGGTCAGAGTTGTTGAAGGAAATGGAAGAGAAAAAGAAAAAGATCAAGTAGAATTTAAAGGCTTTCCAGGATAGGAAGAAAAGTTATGCAAACAAGAACAAAGTTTTCATAGATTTTAAAGTGGGTGAACATGATTTTTTGAAAGTGAAGGTGAAAAGAAGTTTGTTAATATTGGGTTTCTACCCAAAGTTGGCAACAAGATATTGCTAGCCTTTTAAAATATTAGAGAAGATAGGGTCAGTTGCATACATGATAACATTGCTTACATCCATGAGAGTGCATAATGTATTCCATGTGTCATTATTAAAGAAATATGTGTTTGACCCTAACCACATAATTGATTGTTCTGTGATCCAGGTGGAACATGAAGGAGACTTCAGGGTGGATTCAAAGTGCATCCTAGACCAGAAAGTCAAAGTGCTAAGGAACAAAGCTATAGGGATGGTAAAAGTTCAATGGACTTGCTACGGTCTTAAAGATGCAACATTGGAGCATGAAGAAACTATGTGGAAGGAATACCCACATTTTTTTTTGTCAATTTTGAAGAAAACATAATGCAAGACTCTGTTTTAGGAAACTAGATTTCTGGAACCCCATCTCAGAGTTCCTAGTCGCCTGCATTGACAGCCTAATAAGTGAATGGTGCAACCCGATGAACTGAGGGTAGTGAAGGCGACACACTCTCGGGATCATCAGGTTGAGAAAAAATGAGAAAACATGGTTAGAACTGTTGTAGGAGGGTAAAATTTGCATATTTTTCTTGTTTTTATGAAAATTATGATGTAAATTGTACATGTATTTCGACGTAGCGTTGTGCACCGAGGATGGTGCACAATTTTAGGGGAGGGGGGATATAACATCACCAATATATTCCCTTGTTTAATTAATGCATAATGTTACTATAATGTATGGTTATGGGCAAGTGGTTTATATGTGAATTCTATTTCTAAATTTTAATAAATAAAATATGATGTCAGTGGTCGGGGGACATGAACAGATTGGGGGATGAGTAATCCACAAGAGGGGAAGGGTCTAGGAAGGGTTTTTTAACCATGAGTTTAATTCCCATATCATTTTCTTGATTTTAATTCTTTGAGTAAACCTTATGATTTTCCTAGAGTGTGGAAGAGCCCAATTGTTGAATTTCTCTAAGAGGGTGGGTGTAGGGAGTCACATCTCATAGTTATTGTAGAGTTAAACTGAAGTAAAATCAGTTTGGGGATGAGTGGAATTCAAGCAAACGGGAAAAATAAATAAATTTATATGGGTAGAAGGGAGAATTTTAGTCTGTCATGTTTTCTTTTGCATGGACAACAAGCAAGCAACAGGAAGAAATGCATTGGAGCTGGAGCATCGATGGAGGGACAATTTTGGAGTGTTTTTGGAGTTGAAGATTGATGAAGCAATTTGTCAAGATTGAAGGAGAACAAGGTTTTTAGGACTAAAGAGTGAAACCCTAAGGGATTTTCATTGCAATAGCAAGTTATTGTTGTTGTTTCTTGGTTGTTTTCGTAGCAGTGAGCTCCCTTGATTTTCCTAGTAGTGAGATTCCTAGTTACATGTGCTAGAGAAACCTTGATAAACGAATGGGATGCTCGATGGACTGAGAGTCGTGAATGGGTACATTCATTGGGTTAGGTAGGTCGAGAGGAAGAGAGCTGGTGGAAAAGCAAGATAATTGTAGGAGAATTCCAGTGGGTTGTGGGATTTTTCTGAGCTGTTAGTGGATAGTGAGAGATCACCCTCTTTTGTGGGTTCCTATCCCCATCTCAGGGGTCACTTGTTTTTGAGATGTGGAAAAACAAGTCTATGGTTGGGTGGAACGTTCGTCCCAAGCAGCTGGTTGCACAACTGTTTCTGAAAAGACAAGTGTTTTATCTATTTTTTGAGTTATATTATGAGTTTAATTTACTATGTATTAGTTCTCTGAATGAGATTGATTTATATGTTGATGTAATGAGATATTAGTTGCATTCATGTGTTATTTTAGCATGTTGTAGATGCATTTAGATAATGGTTAAATACATATGATCAAATAATTGGTAAGATACAACAATTTATTAGTCGAGGTAGGTTACATATTGGAATCAGATCTTTGGTTTACAACACTCGGGTTGTATGGGACAGAGAAGCCATACTAAAACAGAGTTGCAGGCCACTGAATGAAACTATTTGACAAAATGTTAGCGCACGATTTGCAGTGTTGGCTCTGTCAAAGTCGACCATGGAAGGCCATGGTGAAATTTGGATAAAAAACCCCCCAATTCTGGGCGAAATTGGGAGGAAAAACCTCACTCAAGGTTATTGAATTCAAAACTTGGTTAATTCGGACATGCATAGGACCAAAACAATGAGCATTAAAAAAGTTTTGAATCCAGGATATGCACTGCAAATGGTGACAGAGCCATCATAATCTGAGTCGTTGGATCAAATCATCCCCAGTTTTCAGCCATCGATCCATTGAAGCAAGTGGCAAGGACGACATCTAGATATCTGAGCACCTTAAGTGTTCCAAGGTGATTCTCTATCGAAAGGTCCGCATGCCAGATGCGGGATAGAGACATCCGAGCATCCAGGGATTCCTTGAGGTGAGTTGTTAAAAAAATTCCAAATGTCGGATATAAAACTTTGATGAAGTCGAATCCCATGTTGGAAAGCCACCTTAGTGCCATGTTAGCACCCTTTCGGAGACCACGTCGACAGGAAGGGTAGGTCAGCGGGTCCACGTGGAAGGCCATATGGGTGAATGTCAAATGCAGGGCATAGGTATTCCAACATCCAGAGGTCCTTACAGTGAGACGTGGTTGGAAATATGTGGATTCCATATGTGAGACATTGGCATTTGGGCATTTGGGGATCCCTAAGGCAAATTTTTAATGAAAGGGTCAGATCTGGATATGATTTTTTTTTATGAAGGTCAGATACCACGTTAGCATGCCACGTAAATGAATGTGTCAGAAATGCCAACTCAACAAGACAAGTGGGACAACACGTTAGCATGCCATGTTAGGGATCACGTTAAGTTTGTGTCAGATGCTACATTGTCAGTGCCATGTCAGCATAGTGTCTCGTCAGCTAGGCCACGGTGGAAGACTATATGATGGATCAATATCCATATATCCAAAAGTTTTATAAATTGGACCTTTAATAAAGTCTTGGATGTCGAATGATGGGAACGGGATGGTGAACCCTGAAGTGGGGAGCCATGAACCTCTGGAGGTCAGTGTATCTATGGTTTTTCATTTGTTTGTACTTGCTATAAGTGTTGGATGTTCAAATGGAAGATATCGTAGACATCTGGGAAAGTGAGGAACCTTGTGGGTGGAACTAGTAGATCTAGTATATTCAAGGATATGGGACTAACTAGGGTGAGACCTTGATGAAAATGTTGGATGGTCGATAAGATTACAACACAGATCTCAAGGAAATCAAATGGTCAGTGTTTCAGGGTGATCTCATCGATGGACAATTGAGATCTCACTATTGTTTTCTCGGATGGTAGATATCGAGATTTTTTGGAAAGTCCAGATGACTGGATATCTAGGCCTATGTCGCGGAAATCATATTTCTAGTATGGACAATAAGCCACATCGGCTATGTCACATAGATTGACACTGGTATGGAGGGGTCCACATGGCGCCAAGGGGCATCGTCACGTCGGCAAAGGGGACAATTTCCCAAGAATTATAAGAGGGGCATAACTTTCTGCCCTGAGCTCAAAATTGAGCAAACTACTAGTCATTGGAAAGCTCTTGGAGAGATGAATGCACCCAAAAAATTGATATGAGCAATAAATATTACAGTCAACTCAAAAGTATATGACTAGTGGCCTAAAGAGAAGAAAAATTATGTTTTCTTTGTCCAGAAATGTGTATATATGTTTTGTCTAACAAAAATTTTATTTCATGCACATTTTCTTACAGAATTTAGAGGTTTAGGAGGGAAGTTTGGTTCCTGTATGAGAACCACAGTGATGGAGGATTCTGAGAGCTATGGGGATGAATTCATAAGGATTTATGGCAGCATGGGAAATGTTGAGACAAAATCCAATGGAGGAAAAGGTAGGGAGGAGCTTGTAGAGTTGGATGTAACTATAAGAATCCTGTAGAGAGTAATGCAAATTTATAGGGCTGATAATGAAAATATTATGAAAGCTCAAGAGGAGCTACTACAGAGTCTAAATATGTT
>JASDQU010739417.1:238871-255856 GCA_032191745.1 Picea mariana | reverse complement strand
GACTCCCAATTACTCTCTTCTTCACCGAGAATTGTTAGATGTCATGAAAGAACATGATTTCACGCTTCCATTGATATATATTGTGCACGTTGGTACAAATTTAGTATTTGCTTTGGCACTCATATGATGTATTGCACCATGCATAGAAGAGAGACTAGCATTTGCAACAAATTCCATAATCTCCAATGTGATAGTACTTGTTATAATATGTTTGATCCAAGATGATCTAAGTTTTGTGAAATGTCCCATGAGGCTCGACATGACAATGCTTGATGTAATATCTCTTATCAATATTAGACCAAGGTACATGTTGTACTACATTCAAAGAAGGATCTTCACAACTCTAGTAGAACTCCGATGTGACAATGCTTGCGTTGATATCTCCTATTGGTATTAGACCAAGGTACATGTTGCAAGCATTCAAAGAAGGTTCCTCACAACTATAATAGAGCATAACTCATTTTCTCTTGGGCCTTCAAGGAATATGCAAAGTAAAGAGGCATTTTAGAAATTTGTGAATTTAAAAGCTCCTCAAGTTATTTCCCACAAACAATAAACTTAATATAATATAATATATTCCTTATGGTTTTTGGAATGTTTTTTATGGGTGATTTTGGGGAGGAAAATATCAACGATGACATGGAAAAAATTGTCCAACCGATAAATTTTACGTGGTAGTCAACAAGCTACGAGTCATTTTCTCCTTATTAGTATGCACATTCTCTCACTTGTTTTTGGTTAAATCAAAAGGTATACTTTTTGTTCTATTGGAAATTTGGGTTCTTGAGGCTAAGTGTTTTTAGTTCATGGGTAAAAATCTTGAAAATAAAATTAATTGGTGCAAAAAAAATCCAAAAATGGGTGGTTTTGGGGAGGAAACTATCAATGACATGGAAAAAATTGTCCTTTTGTTCTATTGGAAATTCGGGTTGTTGAGGCTAAGTGTTTAGATCATGGGTGTAAATCTTGAAAAAAAAAATCAATTTGAGACGTTGAGGCTAAGTGTTTTTAGATCATGGGTGAAAATCTTGAAAAAAAAATCAATTGATGCAAAAATAATCCAAAAACAAAATAGTCCTCACTAATTTTATATCAATTTATTTTCTTAGCATGGATGAAAAATATTTCTGTGTTTCTATTTTTTTAATTTTTTTTCCACTTTAAGTTGAAATTTCAATTAGAATTTTCTTATATATAAATATTAAAAATCTAAATATTATATTTTGGACTAATAATTTAATTTATCTTATTTTCTTCTAAAATAAAATGCATAGTAATAATTTTCTTTGTATTTTTTTAAAATTCATTTTTCAACGTATTATTGATTAACACTTTTTAGTAAAGATACCAAGAGTACCATGTACAACATGTATTTCAAAACTTACTTATGGTATTCTAAGGGTGCATGTCCTTAAATATCTCACTTTTGATTTATGGGGAGATGGAATCTCTAATATAAAATAAAATATCACTTTTAAATTTTTAGAACATAAATTTGACATCAAGTTTCTATGAACTTAAAATTTGACACTAATTTAAATGTAAATTGAAAAACAATGAAAACATCAGACCATCATGATTTCTATGTTTCACGGACTTGATTGGTTGGTAAAAGGACAACATTGTTACTATCCCACTAAGATTAACAACATTCAAGGATATTTACCTTTCATGGGCCCTCTCACTCACATAAGCGAGGTCATTTCACATTAACCATTCCAAATGCAAATTGAGGGTAAGTATGACAAAATAGATATTCTCATATGCAAAATCAATCTTAACGAAAGAATAGCTTTCATGAATTATGCAAAATACACATCATTATAATATCCCATAACTGATAGCATGTATGAAAAAAATCTACTCCATTATAATATCACATATTGGAAGTACATGCTGATGAATAATATTAGATTAAGACAAATGTCATTTACCCTACTTTTAATTTTATGGAATTCTCATTTCACAGTACATGTTGATGAATAATTTTAGAATAAGACAAATGTCATTTACCTTACTTTTTCACTTAGTGAGCATTATATGAATAATTTAGGAAATTTTGACTTTTTTATTTATTAAAGATTTATTGAAATTGGACTTCACTAAAAGAAAATGCATTTGTGTGACATTTACCTTATTTTATGGAATTCTCATTTCATTTAGTGAGCATTATATGTATAGTTTAGGAAATTTCGAATATATTTATTAAAGATTTATTGAAATTGGACTTTACTCAAATTTAATAGTATTTTTTAAGTAGTTTTTTTTTTGAAAAAAAATGCAATTATGTGTGTGAGTTCTAAATTATTCTAGATTGTATTTGCACTATTAAAAAGAAAAAGTACTTTAAGAAATTCTAGTTTTAAGCAATCTTTACTAGCTTTATGAGTTTTTGCTTTTGCCTTTGCTAGTATTATAAACATGGATTTTCTTGAAAAATGATTATTTTTTGAAAAAAAAAAACCTATAAATCTCAAGACTTATAAAATATTAGTTATATTAAAAAAGATAAATAAGTACATAAATAATTTGGTTACACATCATGTTGCAAGATGGTGTACAATGCCTTGCACTGCAATTTCAATTCATATAACTTGTTTTTAAACAATATTGAAAAAAAATTTGTTATAAGACATCCTTAGATTGGAATTTCCATAAAACATACAACGTTATTCCTGTAAAGTGAATTGGGTGAATAGTCATCATCACCTAGCAAAGCAACGTTCCAATGAATAGGTATTGTGATTATACTCCCAACGAGCACAAATAGACACATCCCCCAAAAATGTGAGAGATGGTATCAATACATCCACATTGTGTGCACACCCCATCTGTGAAAGACAATTGTTAGAGGACAACCCTTCAAAAAACAAAGAGCCAAGCAAAGACCTACAAATTGAAGGAGTCTAAAGCCCACATTATATGGTGTTAATTCATCCATTTTCCTGTCATCTTTTAGACTCTTTTAGACTCCACTATTTATGCGAGTTATTTTGGAAAGAAGATAAGGAACTAAGACACCGATACAATATTCTTAGTTTGTATATCTAGATGGGTTTACAATAGTTGCACAACCTATATCTCCAAATGGCTCCAAGAGTATGAATGTTGAGCTTTTAAATTTCTTTGTTAGGATTAACTATTGGATACCCTAAATTGTTACACGACACAAACAAAGTAAGCCAAGTTCTTGTAAAAAACCAAACCAAATTTTCCAAGTTCTATAATTCACATCCCAAAGATCCAACCACCTTAGAATCCCTTTTTTGGCTAATCTCTTGTAAATTAGTAGTCTTTCCATGTCCAAATTATGGTATAATAGATCAAATTCTTGTATGGAACTATTCCAATGTGAAGCAAGTGTTGATACAATGTTTCTAAATGATTTCCATATTCTTTGCAACACCAAGGAACCATCAATCCTAAAATCTTTGAGTTGTAGTGATAGCATGATCAAGAGAAGGGGCCTCCAATCTAATTAATATGCCTACCATAGGTAATGATGAATCTTAATATAAGCTTCAAAACTACCCATGACAAACATCATTTAATCCATTTAATTAATAAAACCACCCCTTAAGGTTAATATCAATAAGTGTGTGACCTCTTTGTTTGGAATGCATACATAAACATTGTGAAGAGTCAAAATAATTTTATCAAGAATCATAAGTTCTTAAACACGACTCAATAAAAAATAAGTCTTCTTGTCTCTAACTAATGCCACAATTTCAATGTAATATATATCCAAGTATTCCAAAGTCTTTATCAACTAAATTTTGAGAGATGAACATACATGAGCAACTCATGAACCATGTAGCTGAAAATAATTCCTAGAGAACCAACAGTTACAGCGGCTGATGACCCATGTATAGATGGATTTCTTTTTATGTGACATCAATAAACAGATGCAGGTACAAGAGGAAGCAGATGAAGATATGACCACATAGATATTTAGATAAATGATCATTAAGGAAGAGTGTTGGAATATATAATTCCTACTTATTTAATATGCTTGCTAATGTATTGAGAAGTAGAACTAATCTCTATGTGAGTTGTGTGATCCTATTCTTCAGAGGTTGTTAGAGAGTTGGATTGGTGAGATCCTTGTTTGGTGTGTTGTTGAGATATTATCTCAACCTCTCCATTTATCTTTAGAATAAGTTAGATCTAATAATAACTTGTGCACTCTTTTGAAATAATATAACTACAAAGAGTATTCTTATTATTATTGTTATTTTATTCATAGGATTAATCCCCATTGTGGATTAATCATGTTGGTTATTGTAATAGGACCAAATCCCCTTTTGTGGATTGGTCAACAAACAATTATAATAGGCAAAATAAGAAGTCAGCCCCAACAGTTAATTAAGAGACTCAGAAATATAATAAAGGTGGGTTTACCCACCTAGATTGAGAAGTCGGCCCTGCCAGTGAAGAGACACTTCACACATGCTAGAACTTGTATAAATAAAGGAGGCTAGCGCCTCATTTGAACAACTCACCTACTCATTTTCTCAAGAGGCAAACTACAATTACCAGTTGGAGAGAGGAAAAGAAGAGTGGCGCATCTTTTGGAGAGGACTATCTGTATTGGTTTGAGTTATCTCTTGTATTGGCAATTTATGATAATGAAGTTTTTGTTGGGTTTTCTTCCCCTAGAGGGTTTCCCAGGATAAATGTTGTGTCTCTTGTGAATGTGTATTTCTCAGTGATCTTGTTCTTATGTTGTTATTATCTATTAAAATGCAAAGAACTATAATAATAACATAAACATTAACATGGCATCAGAGCCAACCTGAAGGAAACATATTTCGCAAGAGAAAAACGTCACTGTTGCAGTACCTGAAAATTAGGGTTTTGCAAAAGTGAATATTTTCAACCCTAAAACCACCTAGAAAGTTGCGCCCTCCCCCAAGGATCATTTTGACACTTGAGCGCACCTTTTCAGTGGCTAGATCTTCCGAAAAGTGAAACCCTAGTTTCACAAAGTACCAGAAAACCAGAGTACCAGAAGTACCAGAGTACCAAAAGTACTAGAAGCACCAGTCCAGAAATCCGCAGGTAAGATTTGAAGGGGTAAAAGTTGGATTTTTGCAATTTCGACTGCACCAACTAACTCGCTTCAGCTCAACGCATCTATCCCCTAGATCAGAATTTCAAAATTCGAAGTTTGAAAAATTAGGGTTCCCTCATAAAACCCTAAGTTGCAGTTGCAGTCTCAGAACAGGTTGCAGTTGCAGTAACAATTGTAGTTGCAGCCGTAGAACCAGTTGCAATCACCCTTGAAATTTTCTCAAGAGTTGACAATGATTATCGCTACTACCAGATGGAGCCACTACCTGCAAATGCTATAAGAGGTATGTACTTACATATTTTAATGGTTAAACCCTAAAGAGTATGCAGGAAAAATGATCTCTTGCCATAGATCCAGAAGGATCTCAAGATCCAACACATTCAGAGGAATAATGCAACACATGTGTGATTATTCTAATATGCATTTGTTATAAAATTATCTTGATCAGTGTTGCATGTTGAAGCTATGATCAAATTATTAGAAGAATTAAAAGTTGATCATAGAGCTTATCCTCTAACCTGACCTTCTGTCAAGATAGCATATTGTCTTAGTACAACAGACAAGTTGAAGAAAACACTCGTCACTTGAGTGAAGGAGACCTGGAAGAAAAACAAGCACTCACTCTTGAGGACGAGGCTCCATGTTTGATTAATCAAGATTCAAAGGTACACATGACAAGCTGATGACTTTAGTTGAGATAGCAATCATCGTAAAGTATTATACTTGATAGCGGGTGAGAATATAGAGGTATATGTTTTCCCTGATACAACTAACATCTCCTCTAGGAGAAACCTTGTGTGTTAGTTTCAAATTGTCATGGAAAAATGCTTGGTCACAACACTATGAGAGTGTTGACCTCATTTCGTATTGAATACTCAGGTCAGATAATGGAGGAGAATATACCTCAAAAGAATTTGTGAATATCTGCAAAGATGTTGGGATCAAGATCCCCAACAAAACGGAGTAGCTGAACGGAAGAACAGAACCATGCTGGAAGTTGTGAAGATCAAGATCTTCTTACATGCTTATGGGCAGAAGCAGCAATGGTAGTTGTTTATGTGCAGAACCGATTATCCCATAGCGCACTTGGGTTCAAGACTCCAGAAGAAATGTTAATCGAAAAGAAGCCAGAGGTAAGCCATCTCAAAATATTTGGCTGTCCAGTGTTTATTCATATACCGAAATAGAAAAGAAACAAGCTGGAACCCTTCGGAAAGAAGGGAATATTTGTGGAACACTGTGAGGTCTCCAATGCCTTCAAAATCTACATACCTGGTCACCGCCATATTGAAATCAACAGGGACATGACCTTTGATGAAAAAGCAGCACTTAAGAAATCAAGAAGATGCCAGCTTGAAAAAGTATATGAAGAGGAACCTGTAAATCCCAGGATTGCAGAATCTGTGAGGGAAGTTCTCAGAACTGCAAAACCTGTAAGGGAAGTCGTAACTTCCCTTAATGAGGAGACTCCTGAAGATCATGATATAACAGAAGCTCAAGAACCTCCGCAAATGACCTTCTCCCATAAAAGAAAGCATGCTTGGGCAAGAGAGCTTATTCAAGATGGAGAGAAGTATAGTGTTTCAGAAGGAACCACGAGACAGGTGAAAAGACCAAAGCCATTCTCTAGTTACACGGCTTTGATGTGTAATCTACTAGATGAAGAGCCTACATGCTTTGAAGAAGCCATTCAAAAGAAGGAATGGGGCAGATGCCATGACAGAGGAATACCAATCCATCATAAAGAATGATGTATGGGAAATAGTTCCCAGACCAAAAAGTAAGGATGTGGTATCATCAAAATGGCTCTTCAAAATAAAACATGATTTGCCGCTCGTGCCTTTTCCGAGAAGTAAGGCATTGACTATGAAGAGACATTCACTCCTGTGGCCAGATACACTTCGATCAGAACCATTATAACTCTTGCTGCCAAGATGAAATGGAAGCTACACCAGATGGACGTGAAGACAGCTTTCCTGAATGGTGTTATCGAAGAGGAAATGTATATAGAGCAACCCCAAGGATTTGAGGTTGAAGACAAGAAGTCTCATGTCTACCAATTGAAGAAAGTTTTATACGGATTGAAGCAAGCTCCTAGAGCTTGGTATGGCCGTATAGACAGTTTCTTGACAAGCTTAGGCTTTACCAAGAGTAAAGCAGATTCAAATCTCTACTTCAAAATTATGGATAATGAACCAGTAATATTACTACTATATGTGGATGACTTATTCTTAACTGGAGAAGAAAAACTCATTGTTGAATGTAAATAGAGACTTACCACAGAATTTGAAATGAAAGACCTTGGTTTAATGCATTACTTCTTAGGCCTTGAAGTATGGTAGAGTACAGAAAGAATCTTTCTTAACCAAGAGATGTTCACAGTCGAAATCTTAAAGAGATTCGACATGCTAGAATGTAAGCCCATGAATACACCCATGGAGGAGAAGCTGAAGTTGTTGGTCGATACTTCGTCAGACTTGATAGATGCCACATTGTACAGACAAATTATTGGATCGCTGATGTACCTGACGAACACCAGACCAGACATTTGTTTTGCAGTGAACACCTTGAGTCAGTTTCTGGTAGAGCCCAGACGTGTTCACCTAGTGGCTGCAAAACATGTGATTAGGTTCCTTAAATGTACAATGGATTATGGTCTCAGCTATGATGGAGATCATGACTTCACATTGAGTGGATATACTGATGCAGATTGGGCAAAAAGCGTTGCTGACAGAAAAAACACTTTCGGATGTTGTTTCAGTTTGGGATCAGCCATGATCTCGTGGCAGAGTAAGAAGCAATCCAATATTGCTCTTAGCACAGTGGAAGCAGAGTACATTGCCGCATGTTCTGCTAACTGTGAAGCTATAGGGCTTCGAAAGTTGTTGACTGGCCTATTTGACTTGGAGATAAGAGCAACAATTATTCTATGTGACAACCAGAGCTGCATAAAGATGATAGAGAATTATGTATTCCACGACAGGTCGAAGCACATAGAGATCCGCTATCATTTCATCCGCGACATGGTACAGAGAGAAGTCTTGAAGCTCCAATACATTAGCACAGATGAACAGGTTGCTGACGTGTTGACCAAACCTATCTCGTGTAAAGTTTGAACACTTTCGAGATAAGTTTGGTATAGTCCGAAAGGACCCTCCCTGAAAGGGGGAGTATATATATTCATTCCTTGCTTCTGACCTCGTTGTTAGACATAAAGCAAGATGAGTCATTGTTTTTGACCTCGCTGTTAGACGTAAAGCATGACACTGCGTGTTCCTTGCTTCTAACCTCGCTGTTAGACGTAAAGCAAGATGAGTCATTGCTTTTGACCTCGCTGTTAGACGTAAAGCATGACGCTGTGTGTTCCTTGCTTCTGACCTCGCTGTTAGACGTAAAGCATGACGCTGTGTGTTCCTTGCTTCTGACCTCGCTGTTAGACGTAAAACAAGATGATTCCTTGCTTTTGACCTAGTTGTTAGACGTAAAGCAAGATGATTCATTGCTTCTGACCTCGTTGTTAGACGTAAAGCGAGATGTTGATGTGTTCCTTGCTTTTGACCTCGTTGTTAGACGTAAAGCGAGATGATGTGTTCCTTGCTTCTGACCTCGTTGTTAGACGTAAAGCAAGATGATTTCTCGCTTTTGACCTAGCTGTTAGACGTAAAGCAAGATGATGATGTGCTCCATGCTTCTGACCTAGTTGTTAGACGTAAAGCAAGATGATTCCTTGCTTCTGACCTCATTGTTAGACGTAAAGCAAGATGTGACTGACACTGAGCTACTAGCGTAACCGTTGTAACATTGAGGTAGTGTAGTACTGTGATGTGCAAACCTAGTGCTGTGATGAGGTATCATTTTTACTGATACATTTTGGTGCAGATGATGATGGCATTCTTTTGAGAATGATGATGCTATCGATGAAGAAAACTTCCAATGAATCGTAAATATGTCGGCCACTGTTCCAAGATGATATTGACGATACTGTCCTCCTGATGCCACTAATGATGCAAACCTCTCACACCTGATGCTGTTGAAGAATACCCTTCTTGTTAAGGGGGAGTGTTGAAATAATGTAACTGCAAAGAGTATTCTTATTATTATTGTTATTTTATTCATAGGATTAATCCCCATTGTGGATTAATCATGTCGTTTATTGTAATAGAACCAAATCACTTTTTGCGGATTGGTCAACAAATAATTATAATAGGCAGAATAAGAAGTCGGCCCCAACAATTAATTAAGAGACCCAAAAATATAATAAATGTGGGTTAGAGACCCAAAAATATAATAAATGTGGGTTTACCCACCTAGATTGAGAAGTTGACCTTGCCAGTGAAGAGACACTTCACACATGCTAGAACTTATATAAATAAAGGAGGCTAGCGCCTCATTTGAACACAACTCACTTGCTCATTTTCGCAAGAGGCAAGATGCAATTACCAATTGGAGAGAGGAGAAGAAGAGTGGTGCATCTTTTGGAGAGGACTATCTGTATTGGTTTGAGTTATCTCTTGAACATTGTATTGGCAATTTATGATAAGGAAGTTTTTGCTGGGTTTTCTTCCCCTGGAGGGTTTCCCTAGATAAATATTGTCTCTTGTAAATGTGTATTTCTCAGTGATCTTGTTCTTATGTTGCTATTATCTATTGAAATGCAAAGAACTATAATAATGACATAAACATTAACACACTATATAATAGAGTCCAATATATTGATATTGTAAGTAATTGAATATTTCTATACTATCACTCTACTCTCCCATTTTATCACAAACTCATATACATATCAATTTATCCCATCACGAACATAGTAAAATCAATTTTCAGCAAAAAAAATTTACTAACAAATGTAATTATTCAAATGTAAATAAAACAGCAAGCACCATTGCCAAAATTTTATAATATACATTAAACATAGGAATAAGGTGCCAAGCAACTTTGGTGTCTTGGATTGAATTCTTTGCAATTAGTTTAATTAGTGCTTTTTTTTGCAACTCCGCCTTCCTTCATGAACAAAAAAGTTCTTTAACCATACGCAACATATCCTATTGAAATTTTACCAAAAGTGCATTCCCTTTGTCCAAAGTTCAATCTTAAGGTTTTTTTAAATGTTTTTTTCAATGGTAAGAATTTCACCTCCACTTATAGTCCATTATTGACCAAGCAAATGCAACTAGAAGTATCTAATCCCTCGAAATCGCCCACAAAGTCACCCATAGATCAACACCTAGCCCCCAACCATTGTTTTCCCCATTTTAAAAGTAAGACCCCAAACTTGAAAATGGTGGCTGGGAGCCAATAATTCATAATCCGAAACATGCCATTGAACGCTGGGGCCAATTCCCAAAGATCGTGATGCTCCTCGACTCACTAGACTCAGACCGACAACTAGTGTTGAGAGATTGGATTTCTGTGTTTTTTTTGGCACGGTATGGATTTTCATGCCTGGGTGACTGTTTAACCTGTAATGAAAGGCTGGGGACCAATCTTATCACAACGATCCTTCATCAGATACCAGAAACATACAATAAGCCCTGCATTTATAGGCAAAAACATTGCTCTATAAGTCATCCATATTTTAATGGAGCTTATACTGTAATGTTCTGAAGCTACTTATAACCGCTTTTAATTAAGTCAGCTCTGGGAGGTACCTTCAAACGCTCAGTCCAGTTCTTCATATCCAATGCGTTATACATTTTTTTAAAATGATCAACTAGCAAATTAACTTCCGTTTAAAACCAGCCACTTAATCCGTAAGTAAGTGGCTGATTAACGCCTACAGACGCCCAACATTTTGCCACCCGCCATCTTGCAGTTCGACATCTTAAAGTTTGTTATAGCTTATCAATGACAAGCAGGTTAATCAGGTTAATGATTAATCTGTGTTAATCAGGTGCTTTAATGATCAATGGACACAGAATGGCATGAACAAGTTATCTGTGTTAATGCCAATCTTTAATTTGTGTACACAAAAAATAATATTCTTGCATGCCACTCTTTAATTTGTGGATAAAAAAAAATATTCTTACAGTTCGACATCTTACTCTAGCTGATGAATGACAGCAGATTCAGGTTAATAAAATTAATGAATAATCTATGTTAATCAAGTGCCTTAATATTAACAGACACAGAATGGCATGAACAAGTTATCTGTGTTATTGCTGAATGGCATGAACAAGTTATCTGTGTTATTGCTGATCTTTGTGGACACAACAAAAAAATATTCTTCCATAGTTAAATCCCAAAAAAATATTCTTTCATAGTTAAATCCCATGCATTGTATATTTTATATAAATTTGTATATTTTTAATTAAATGAATAATTAATCTGTAAGTTTTCAACAAGCCTCAACCAAATCTTCAGTAAATTTGACCCTCGACAGCAGTGGGTAAGCAAGGTTTTGAAACCCACAAAAAGCTTCACGTAAAAATCAAAATATCTTCCAGAATATACAAACTCACAGCCGGCCATTTCACCGGTCAGAAAAGAATCTCAAGTATGAACGGAAAATCGATCAGTGGTCTACATTCACTAAAATGATAAATGCAGGGCAAAAAAAAAGGCATAACCCTTGTAAAATCAAAACAACTTGAACTCTCTGAAGATGATACTAAATCCACTAATTTTTACTGGGTACAGAGAAAAGACTGTAACAATAACCATTAGACGGCCGATGAATTAGCCCTAATTCGAAAAAAGCAAAACACACCGGGAAATAGCTCTCATCTTATTGGTCGCTCTTCAAAGATTAAATCTCAGCATAGCGTATATTGCCCTAGGGCATATAATCATCGAGCTTTCTTCAGAAATTTAAAATCCCTGGGGTAACACGTAACAAAACCCTAAAGATTACAGTAGGGAATCAGCTATATTTGCAAATATAAATGATCATTGTTATTCATACACACGGACCAATTTGCATTCATCATTTCCCACCAATATCTTTATATCTGATCATCAGAGACTTAAATACTGGTAATCACGAGATATCATGTTGTTGCAGTTATTTAAATCATCATATGATCATCTCCAGACCTCATAGTACTTTGACATTTGTGCATAAACAACAGAAATAACTAACCATATAACATATAACTGAACAAAAGCATACAAGCAAAAATAGGAATTTAAATCTGAACCTCAGAAATATGGCAAGCTACCATAGATACACGAATAACCAGGAAACCAAAGAACCGCTGAAACACAAGCGGGTCTCGACAATAAAGCTCAGAGCCGACTAGACTAAATGCTCCGTAAATACACCACTCAAGAGAAAATAGCCCATACTTGCGAGGGTTAGCACACGATGTTAGAGAACAAAGAGGCCGGTAATCGCCATGGTTATTGTAGATTGATATATGTGGAGAAAGCGCTAGGGTTTTAGTCTCTACAAACCCTACCCTGCCTTGGATTCTAAAAGCACTTATCACCGCTCAAACCCTATCCTTAGGGTTTGTTTTGTTTTTTCCGTGGTTGCCTTGCTTTAGGGTTTGTTTTGTTTTTTTTCCGTGGTTGCCTTGCTATACGCTATGTTTGCTTTTTGAGATTAACAATAATGTGAATAATGTTTGTATGTGAAGGTTATAATTTTTTTCTTGTTATAAATGCGGAGAGGCATGGTATATAGTGTTGATTATTGTAATAAATATTTCTGCTATCTAGTTATTCCATGCCTAYTCCTTGTTTCCCTATTTCTTTAAACAATAYTTTTATTGACACTTATATGCTACCTAGTAGCCTTGTTAATATTACTTTGGTTACTTTTCTAAATTTATATGTGAAGGTTATAATTTTTTTTCTGGTTAAATTACTTTCGTTACTTTTATAAATTATGTTAATATTACATTTCGTTATTTTTCTAAATTATGTTAATATTATTTTTTGTTACTTTTCTAAATTGTATATTGTTGATTTAGGTAATCTCATACATATATAACAGTGATTTTGGAACACTTTTCCTAATGCTTATGGAGCATCGAAATAAAATTCTAAGAATGTCTAAGTAATCTCTTACCTTTCTTAAGGTCTAATAGACCAATCTTGGTCTTAGTGAACGTTAACCATCATCATCGCCATTATCATCAACAACAATAATGAGATTTAATGGGTTATATGACATTATCTTCATTAAATGTTTTATTACTTTTAAAGTTAAGTTTGGGTGTAAGATTTTGGTGCCACATTATTAGATATTATTTTTCCATGAGGGAGAGGTATTCCTTCTTATTAATATAATGGTTGATTAGTTTTGGGGTGTGTATCTTTGATTGTTAGGCTTTACCCTCTTGTTTTGTGAAACATAGTGTGAGTGTGCATGTATGTGAAACAAAAATGAGATACTTTTTTTTTTTTTTTAAGCAGAAAATTTCCCAATATATTGATATATATATATAGTGTTTTCAAATACAAGTAACATCGATAAGAGTGGGCTGCCAAGTAGATGAGATTCAGAAAGGTTATGCTACTTGTGATCAGAATGAAATCCATCTTTCATGACTAGAAAGTCTGCTAAGGAAATAAGAGTATATAAAATTGATCTTAGCATAGGGATAGAAAGAGTGGTGGGCCCTCATGGCCATCTATCCAAAGATGATATGTGATGATTCCCACTTTTCCTGGAGCGCAGCCTTTGAGAGAAGATCAACAATTTTATTATGCTCGCGATAAATGTGATTGTAGCTGATTTTTTTAAAGGATGGTTGAAGAATTCTAATTATGTCCTTCCAAGCCAAGAGTGAGATTGCTTGGAGTTCTCCCCTACCACTCAACCATTCGATGGCAATATTGGAATCTCATCTACTTGGCAGCCCACTCTTACAACCTCTCTTTCAGTATTTACATGCCTGAAAATACTACTTGTTGCTTCTAGCTTTTATAACTCTCTCACTTTGTTGGTTGAAAGACTACAAAAGGGGGACGTTATAAACTGCTTCTTCGTTGTTGCGATTGTAACCTTTCTTTAGAACACAAATTATATAATATATATAATTAGAAATTTTCCAGTTGGAAAAAAAAAACATCAACAAGATAATCAGTCATGCTAAAGTAATATTCTTCCGACCCCACCAAAAATGATGGTCCTTCTCAAAGATAAGATAAGCATCCATCTCTACAATGAGCAAGAGAACGAGGCCATAATATAGTGCTTCTACATATAGAATTGGAAAGCATCTTTACAAGATCAACATCAAAGCTTAAACACAAAAATTCTAAAGAAGAAACATAGTTTCTATGGACCAAAAATTGGAAAGCGTCAGAATCATTAATAGAGCTGCAAATCATATGAAGGGCCCTCATGTCCTTCAATCCATTTGGTGTAGGTAATCATTCCTTCTGGAGCTTTCAAGGCTTTTTTGGAAAGTTCATCCACTTCCATATGTTGTTCTCTTAGTAAGTGATCGAATCTGATGTTAACAAAGAATTTGATTTAGTCCTTGATCATATCTTTCCATCCCATAAGAGCAGATACATTCAAGTTTCTCCTGCAATTTAGCCACTTAATTATAACTTTTGAATCACCGAAAACTTGACACTGATCTAGTCCCAGGCGGACTGCTGATGTTAAAGTCACCCATGCCCCTAAAATTTCAGCCCTTGAATTTGTCCCAGGACCGCAATTAAAAATCCACTTGTAGCTATTATCCTCGTTGACTTTAATGACTCCCCCTACTCCACTCGGATTTCCATTTTCTTGGGCTGCACTGTCGAACCATCCTATATTTTGCAAAGTAAAAACTGGAATCTTTAAGATCCTAAGACCCTTTCCACTTCGAGACCCCTTATCTTCTGCAATTTTTTGCAAGCCCAAGGTTTTTTGAACCACCATCTGAATAGAAGGATTATGGTTTTCAAATACTTTTTGTTTCTTTCCAGCCAAATGCACGAACAGGCCAAGGAGGGTAGAGTTCTAAAGTTCCACTTTTTTTTATCCAACTAGTGTAACCGACTGATAGAGAATCACCTTCCCAAGTTGTGTTGATATGGAGTGCATAGTAAATCTGCTGCCACACCTGAAGAGTAAAGGAACAATTTACAAAAAGATGCAAGACGGATTCCAGACCCCGAGAGCAAAGAGGACAAATACTTGGTCCTTCCCAACCTTTTTTGAGAAGATTCTCCTATGTGAGGATTTTGTCCTCAATTGTAAGCCAAGTAAACAATTTGATCTTCAGTGCAATATCCCATGACCATAACTGCCTCCTCCAACCAATTACCTGTTGTTGCCAAAGTTTTTGTTGTAAAGCAAAATAAACATTGTTAACAGAGAGACAACCCAAGTTATCGCCACCCATCTAGATAAGGTGGTCTTCTCTATGTTGAAGGTGAATACTCGAACCAATTAGAAACTTACAAAAGGAGCTCCATTCATATGCTAGAGCCCCCAATAGGCCCAGATCCATGCTACTTTTCCATTGTGCAATATAACAACCCTACGAATTTTGTGCCCTGGCTTGATAAAGGTATCTGATGTGTTAGAATATAGAAGATGCTGTGCTCATTTTACCATTGATGATACCCTCGTCACCCAACCACAGGTCGAAGCCTCCCTCCGAGCACCTTAACCTTGACTGAGAATTCCTCCGGAAGCAAACCCTAGGCTAGATAGCCAAACAAAGAGCAGCGCATCAATCCCCAAGGATAACGCATCACAAAAGACTGATCAGATGTTCCAAACCCTAGCCAAGAGATATCCAAGCCAAAACTGAGACTAGTTGTTGCTGCAGCTGCACCTGCAACTCTCCTCCAAACCTACGCACCAGACTGCAACTGCAGTGCGCACCAACTAGGAAACTGCAATCCTGAGATATGACAAATGAGAACTGGCACCCTGTATTTATACTGGTTCTGCCAGATTTGTTGGGGCCGACTTCTCCTTCTGGATAGTATCTGTTCAGTATATTATTATTATTTCTGGCTGACTTCTTCTCTTGGAGGCTAATAGCCTAATATAAATTATCTTCTTGAGCCAACAAGGCTTCTAGGGTTATTATCCAATTCATTAGGGTTTCTCTTACTTCCTAGAGTCTTCTATTCTCATCAGGTTCACACTTGGGGGTAAATACCTCCCGCAACTACCATAATATTAACACTCCCTCCTAGCTAGAGAGGTATTTATAGGTAATGGACTTGAGCACGAAACATACCATTTACCCGGTAGCATCAATATAGTCATCTAGACTATTTCATGATTAGATCATGAGCATCACCATCACCATCAGCTGCATCATCTCTCGAAACCATACTTCATCTGAGTAGTTAGATATGATGTTGGATAAGTCACTCTCACCATGGAGTGATACAGGAGGAGTGAAAGCTCTGAACTGTTTTTCGTTTGGAAAATCTCTGTTCATCATTCATCTGAATGATCATCTCCAATAATCTGTTGACAGTCTTCAAGGCAATTAGAACAAGGATAGAACACACCTGTGTCTATTCATAGTAGTACACAACTACAATCCAGTGGTTAACTACCACATCAAGTAACACACAAGTACTTGATCAACAATGTATAGTTGCAAGCAGTGAAACACATTCACCACAGTAGTTCTCATCTACTGTCATATAGTATTCATAACAAACATCTGAGAGCATCCTGCATAGAAACAATGTTATGATAAAAACTATATCATCTGGGCCAATCTTTCACTCACGTCTGTTAGATCTGAAAGAATGTCTGCCACCACAGTAGTCTTCATCTGCATAGAAACAATGTTATCATAAAAACTGAATCAACTGGGCCAATCTTTCACTCACGTCTGTGAGATCTGAAAGAGTGTCTGCCCTCAGTATAGAATATCAACAATGATCATTTGGGCCAATCTTTCACTCACGTCTGTGAGATCTGAAAGAATGTCTGCCCTCAATATATAACATCAATAATAATTATCTGGGCCAATCTTTCACTCACATC
>JASDQU010739417.1:199284-215297 GCA_032191745.1 Picea mariana | reverse complement strand
TATTTAAATGTTAAAGTATTGGAGAACTTTCTATTTATGGAAAGTGGTTAACCCTAAAATAAGGAAAATAGGTTAAGTGACCTAGAAATGGGTTAAGTGACCTAAAAATGGGTTAAGTGACCTAAAGGATGAAAGTATAAATAAGATAGCAATGGTCTCTTGTAGATCATCCTTTCTGTGGATCAATGGAGAGCTTCTTGTGGGAATATATTTGGAGTATTGATGGAGAGCTTCTTGTGAGAGCTTCTTGAGCATTTTTGGTGTGGAACACTTGAGGATATTGAAGATCTATAGGTGACTGAGGTAACCAAGGATATCTAAGCCAAAATTCTGAGGAAAGTGAAGAAAACAAGGCCAAAATGCAAGGAAGTATAAATTCTTTTGATGGTGCTTTCTAAGGTATGTTATTTACAAGTCATCTCACCATTTTCGCTATAACTTTTTTTCTATAATGATTCAGATCATGAAATTGCTATGAAAGTGAGAAAACATATCCAAGTATCTATGGTTAAAAATTCATCTCGTGGGTCATTGTAGATTGGGAGTTACACTCCGTGGAAAATAGGGTTTGTGGCTAGTCCTAAAACTAGTCAAAATCAGGTGTTTCGGGTAAAAACGTCATAACTTCTTCATAACAGATCCAAATTCAGTGAGACCAATTGTTTTGGTTATATTATAGTCTTTAGTATGCTTTGTAATAGTTTCATATATATTTATTGAACATTTTGTGCGGGGAACACTCTACAAGGTCACTCTCTAGAATAAGCCAGAATTCTGCAAGGTATGCCATTTTTGCTATAACTCCTTTTCTGAGAGGTTCCAAGTAGTGCCACTTGGAGGAATTTCATAAAACACATTGAAGAACATTGTATATCAGTTTTAGATCTTTATTCAGTACAGGTACAAAGTTATGATTATTTCAAGTTAGGGTTGTTGACTAATCCAAAACTAGTCATGGTTGAGACAAGTAGTTGATGAGTTGGCACATACATGAGGTGTATAGTTGATTATGTTGGTACATATTGATGAGTCATTGTTGATGAGTATTTGACACATGTTGGTATATACTTGGTACATGGTTGGATGCACTTTTTTATGGTACAGGTTGATTACAGGTTGTTTGGCATAGGTTAGTGCATGGTTGATGCTCTTGTTTATGGTACAGATTGATATATGTTGAGGATTGTTGCCTCATATTAGTTGGTGCTAAAAATGCAAGATGAGTCTTGCATATAGAGCTGGTGCTCTTGTAGAGTTGTACTTTATTCAGTTGTTGTTGATAAACCCCAAGGATTGTAGTCCGTAATAAAAAGAAAATTGTACATACATATTGTGTTCTTAATGTTCATTGTGGTGATGACTTGTTGATGATATATTGTTCATATATGTTGCTGATATGTGCTCACATCTAACTGGTTATATATGTAAACAATGGGTAATGAATAAATGTTGAATGCTAATTGATGAGTTTTTGTGCAAGAGGGAAGTTTTGGGAAAAAGAGCCCCACACTCATTCACCCCCCCTCTAAGTGTGGTAGGTGTGTCCAACAAGAATGACATCAATTCCCACCTTGCCAGCTAGCTTGCATCCCATCTTGATTCTCTGGTTGACTCCTTTTTTTCCAAGGTCCTAGAAAAAATTTCATTTCCTAGAGTCCATACCTCCTCTAAACCTTCTAACCTATAAGGTACGACTTCCTCCAATTCCCATCCTTTTCATTCCAACCCCTTTCATCATGATATTTGTGTTCCATGAGTGGAGGTGAGAAAATTTGATGGTTCGGATCCCATTGGTTGGGTCATTCAAATGGAACATTACTTCTCCTTGGATAGCATCACTAATGACTTGCCCAAACCTCATTGCAATGTCCTCTATCTGGATCCTGAACATTGGCAATGATGGCAATGGCATAGAAAATCCTACCAAGGATATGTTGCTTGGACACAATTTGTGGCCAAACTTTATGAACGCTTTGACACCAACACACACTCCCTAGGCCATTTGACCAAATTGAAATAGTCTGGTACTATGGAAGAATTTATCACCGCATTTGAGCAATTAGATTTCAGAAGAGAGGGCATGTCTGACACTTTTTTTCGAGAATGCTTTATCAGTGGCCTCAAGAATGAAATCTGAGCCCAGGTCCTCATGACTCATCCCGAGACTTGGTTGGAAGCTACTCAACGTGCCAAGGAAGCACAACAGTTGTTTTTTTCCCGGCACCACAAACCCTTTTTTCTTCCTCTCCCTCACCCTCCCAATCCTGCCCCTCATCCTACCCCTCTCAACATCCATAAATTAACTTGGGTAGAAATTGTTGAATGCCAAATCAAGGGTATTTTCTATAATTGTGATGAAAAATATTTTTTGGGGCACAAATGTATGGAACATAAATTGTTTATGGCCATATCTATAGATGTTTATGACAAAGAGGTAGAGTTTCATCCTATGTCAGAGCTACTTGAGCCAACTGATCTCACCCCACCATCTAATCCACCAGAAGTTGAACCAGTCATTTCATTGACTGCCCTTGTTGGCTTCTATGCTCCTCAAACCCTCAAGCTAATTGGATACATTAAAAATCAGAAGGTCATCATCCTAATTGACAGTGGCAGCACCCATAATTTTATTCATCATCACATTGCTCAAGAAACCAATTGTTATATATGTGTCGTCAACAATTTTCCAATCATGATTGCTAATGGCAGTTCCATGAAATGTGGGGGGTGTTGTGAAAATGTGTGTCTCCAAATTGGTCAGTACAACCTGAAATCTCATATGTTTATTATCAACATGGGTAGTCGTGACATTGTGCTAGGTGTAGACTATTTATGCACTCTCGCTCCCATCCTCATGGATTTTAATGAATTAACCATGAAATTCCAACAATAAGGCCAACATTATAAGTTCCAAGACATCACAACAGGCTCCCCTAAGATCATTAGTTCCCATCGAATGAAAAAGCTCCTAAAAAAAGGTCATTAGGGCATTATTTCCCAACTTCATGCCATTCAAGTAGTTGAAACACCCTCTGTGCATCCTGACCTCCAATCTATCCTCTTCAAACACCAAACTATTTTTTCCACTCCCCATGGACTTCCCCCTTCTCGTGGTGTTCATGATCATTCCATTCCTCTAGTTTTGGGAAATCTTCCTCCCAATGTTCTCCCTTATCGTCATCCCTTTTCCCAAAAGAATGAAATTGAGAAAATTGTTCAAGAATTACTCGACGCATGTGTCATTCGTACTAGCACCATCCCCCATTCTTCTCATGTGGATACGATCCTCAAGAAAGAAGGCACATGGTACATGTGTCTAGACTTTTGTGCCCTCAACAAACTCACCATTGAAGACAAGTTTCTCGTTCCTACCATTGATGATATATTGGATGAATTGAGTGGTGATCAATACTTTACTAAACTTGATCTCCATTATGGCTACCACCAGATACATATGAAAGAGGAATACATTCCTAAGGCTGCATTTCGAACTCATGAGGGTCACTATGAGTTCTTGGTTATGCCCTTTGGCATGTGTAATGCCCCCTCAACTTTCCAAAGTTTCATGAATCATGTTTTTCGTCCTTTTCTCCATCATTTTATCTTAGTTTCTTTGATGATATTCTCATCTATAGTAAAACATGGACATCCCATATTGCCCATGTGGATAAAGTTCTCCATCTACTTTTTTAGCACCAAATTTTCCTCAAACAATCTAAATGTGCCTTTGGAACCTCGGAAGTGGAGTACTTGGGCCATATTGCCAGCAAGGGTGGTGTAAGGGTGGATCCTAAGAAAATTGAAGCTATGTAGGATTGGCCTTGCCCCTAAAATATCAAGATCTTGCATGGTTTTCTAGGTTTAACGGGCTATTATTTCAAGTTTGTTCATAATTATGGGAAAATTGCAGCACCTCTCACTGCTCTCCTTAAAAATAATGCTTTCAATTGGACTCTAGCAATTGATCAATCCTTCCATGCTTTGAAAGAGGCTATGTTCACAACTCTTGTACTGGCCCTTCTCATCTTTAAGGAGACTTTTTTCCTAGAATGTGATGCTTCCGGGAAAGGAATTGGATCAGTCCTCATGCAAGAAGGACAACCTTTGGCCTTCACTAACAAACAAATTTCAGAGCGACATTTGGGCCAATCCATCTATGGAAAGGAAATGTTGGTTATTTTGGATGCCATGGATATTTGGCATCCTTATCTATTGGGGAAATTCTTCCAATTTAAAACAGATCATCAGATCTTCAAGCATTTTCTGGAACAACGAATTTCATCCCCAAAGCAACAAAAATGGGTGACCAAGCTATTTGGATATGATTATGAGATCATTTACAAGAAAGGAAAAGAAAATGTGGTTGTTGACACTCTTTCTAAGAAGTATGAAGATGAAGGGTTCATCTTTTCTCTCTCCTTCCTTGTACTAAATTGGCTCCAAGCTATTTGCTAGGAACGGTAGCGAGACCCCAAAAATTCTTGCTTGATCAAAAAATTGCAAGACAATTCTCCAGTTTCTCCAGGGTACTCTTGGCACAATGATGAGATTCGCTACAAAGGCCATATGTATTTAAGAAAACAGACACAACTTAACTCTACGGTGCTTTCGGAGCTTCATGCTTCCCCCAGAGCTGGGAATTTAGGGTTTACCAAAACCTATGATAGGGTCGTATGTTCTTTTTTCTAGGATGATATGAAATAGGACGTCTGCACCTTTGTGGATGAACACGATGTCTTTCAATGCAAAAAGGGAGAAATATTCAAGGCCCTAGGCACGCTACAACTACTCTCGATTCCACAAACTATTTGGCAGGATATTTCTATGGATTTCATTATCAACTTACCTAAATCAGGAAATAAGTCAGTCATCATGGTTGTAGTTGATCGTCTTTCCAAATATGCTCATTTATGTTCTCTTCAACACCTATTCACCACATCGACAGTGGCTCAAATTTTCATGGACAATATCTTCAAGCTTCACGTTATGCCTCATTCTATTGTCTCTGACCGAGATCCAACTTTCACCAGCAATTTTTGGAAAGAATTGTTCGGGCTTTGGGGAACTCAATTACATCTCAGCACCACCTATCATCCCTATATTGATGGCCAAACTAAAGTTTTCAACAAGTGTTTGGAAACATATTTGAGGTATTTTGCATCTAACAGACAAAATAAGTGGGCTCAGTGGTTACCCCTCGCTGATTGGTGGTACAACACATCTTACCATACAACTACTCGCATGACTCCTTTTGAAGTAGTATATGGACAAAAGACACTATTGGTTCTCTCATACACACCAGGTGTCTTGAAGGTTCATGAGGTTGAAAAAAATCATACATTCCATGAGGCCATTCTTTGTACCTTCAAAGAAAATTTGGCCATGGCTCAAAATCGCATGAAGTAATAAGTAGATCGAGGTCGTTCTGAATAAAAATTTGTTGAAGGGAACCACGTGTTTCTTCATCTGTAACTTATAAGGAGACTTCACTCAAAGATGACCATTGTTAGAAACTTTCTCCCAAATTTTATAGTCCTTATACAATTCTCAAGCAAGTGGGCCAGGTAGCCTACCAGTTAGCTTTTCCCAGTCATTCTAAGCTCCATCTTATTTTTCATGTCTCATGCTTAAAGAAGGTGATTGGAACTAAGTGTCAAAATCAAACTAGTCTCCCTAAGTTGGATGAAGAAGGTTCGATTTGGTTGTATCCATAAGCAGTCTTGGACCAACGTGAGCTTCGTCTTCGTCAGCACGTCGTCAAGGAAGTGTTAGTGCAGTGGAAAGATACAACTCCAGTAGATACCACCTGGGAGTTGACCACCATTCGACAATAGTTTTCTCATCTCAAGCCTTGAGGACAATGTTATTCTTCAAAGGGGAGGGCATGTTAGGGACCTAATCTCCCTAACTCCTCACAAAGGTAGAATAATATATTTCCTTGTAAGAAAGGTTGACATTAGTTAATAAGGCCTATTTAATAAATGTGAACAAGTCAATGTAAGAATACCTAATAGAAGTTTTCGCTTCTAGAGGGATCTTCCTATAGAATGATCTTTAGAAGATATAATTAGTATAAATAAGAGTAGGGGGCATGAGAGTTCTTTGTCTTGAGAATTATTGTAATAGAGCTATGATCTTCTAGAGGTTTACCCCTCGAAGATGCAAGTGAACATTGTTTCCTATCAATAAAGGTATTATTTTGGTGTTGTGGTTCCTTATATTTTGCTTTTTTGTTATTATTCTCTACAATATTTATGTTTTCTACTATTATAATAAATCTAGTACCTAACAATCCCTCTCCTAGATAATGTGTTGAATTCAATAGAAAGAGATCCGTCGAAGGATGACTTAATGTATCCCCCATCAATTGACATGAAAAATTCACTAAGATATTATGTGAAGAGATAGAATCGCCAAGTACAATTGACACAAGGATGGTTGACAGAGAAGGTCAACAAAAAAAGAGATGGTCGACTTAGGTTTCAACTTCCCTTGAGCATATAGCATGACATGATGATAACTTGGCAGCAAGGGAATAGAATTGGACTAATATAGTGCAACAATGCAGGAGACATTGAAGCACTCTCCATGACAGCTAGAAGAGTAACCAGCAGAAGGAGTATATGTGACTCATAGTACTGGTACGGATCCTAGGCAAGTGATTACCAAATTGTAAGATGAGGACTCAAACATGTGCCATGCTCAAGTGTGGCTTGATTGATGTTTTCGTTTCGTAAATAGATCAATGGTTAAAAACCCCCACTCTTTTTTGTGTTGTTTCTCTAGTCTCTCCTTCATGGTTTAATGAGCGCGAAAGAGAGATAAAAGTATGCTTGATAGTGTCTTTTTTCGTTCAATTTTAACGAGCCCAAAAAAGAGTTAAAAGTATACTTGTTAAGTGCCTTTTTCGTGTCATTTTACGAGTCTGATAAAAGGAGGTAAACATTTACTTTGAAGGTGTCTTTTTCATGTATTTTACGAGTCTGAAAAAGAGTTAAAATTTTACTCGAAAGGTGTTTTTTTCATGGTTTAGCGAGCATGAAAAAGATTTAAAGTGAGCTCGTCTGGTGCCTTTTTCATGGTTTAACGAACACAAAAAAGGGTTAAAATTTATCTCTTCAGGGATGAATGAGTGGCTTAACAACATGCTTCTATGTTCCAAGTGTATGGAACTGACCTAGGAAATATGAATGGAAATGGGTATTGCCAAGTGAGGTCCACTCATAGCAGTGACTCTCTCCATGGGTAGATGGGTGCAAAACAGAGGCCAAATAATGCAAGAGGCCTATGGTCAAGGGATACTGTAATAGTGGTAAGTGGTATCTGAGCAAACAACAATGTAGTAGCAATGTGTATGACATGGGAAAAAAATGCATAAGCAACATACAAATCCGGTAACCCCCTTGAGATATGACCAGAATATAGATGAAGAGAGGAGAATGAGTCTCGACATCAAGTCATGGCGGGTCTACCGAAGGGTTCACGGGAATACAAGAAATCACAACATCGACATTGAATCAAAATCACAGCATGGGAATCAAATGGAAATTAGGTGCTAACTAGGGCACCCATGGGAGGTAGGCATTATCGTACAAGTTACGACAAGCAAAAATGGGGTGGAAAATGTTGCAACTTGACTGGATCGAACCTAATGCATTGTGATGGCAAATGGATGGTTAATAATGCAATGATATCGCAAGGAAAAACCTATCCTTATATGCCATATCAGGGAACACGTACCTCAAGTTTAGTGGAAGTCGCCATCTTTGTAAAAAAGTCCTTGTAATCCTATCAACACATGTAAACTAGATTATGGGCTCAAAACGTGTTGTGAAATCTCAAAAAAGAAAATATTTTTGGATTTTTTGGATGATATATGAAAAAAAAAAGAACTCACACCACACATCTATATACAAGGCACTATGCATCTGACAATTTATGCAAAGTAGATCCCATTGTTGGCTCAGGCTAAGGATCTTGATTGTCATCAATTAATGCATGGGCCATTGTGTGCATCATGTGACTCACCATGCTAGGGTCACACCACATAATAACATATTTTTGTTGCCAAAGATACTCATGTTGAGTAGTTTCATGATTTAGGATAGCTCCTTGATGATGCCCATCAAGACGTGAACTAGGTACGAAATGAAAATCTTCGAACGAACTTCATGCAAATCCCATATCAAAATTCATCATGCTAACTCTCATCGGTTCCAAATCAAGACAACATGGTCGATGCATCATCTCATGCTTGGGCTCAAATATGGAATCCATGACATCCAATATGGTCTTATCTGAAGGGAACTCAGTCCATATGAAATCATGTGAACTTAGAAAATTAACAACCCGTGCGGGAAAAGTAGGTTGATCACACTCCATATGAGGATGGAGGTGTTGAACAATGTTAGTGGATGTTGATGAGAATGTCAGGGAGGCAATATCAACCATAGTGAGCAACATACTAACTCCATGATATTCAACGTCTTCAGAATGAGGAACCACCCGAGGATTGAAAGACTCAAGCGATCCACTGGTAAACAAATAAATCATATGGATATGATCATTTTTTGCAGGAGTATATGGTGGGGGAAGGGGGAAAGTGCAAATGAATGAAGAGTCTTTGATCATCCCCGCACCAATACTCATGTAAGCACTCTAGGAATCACAAACAAAGGGTACATTCAAGCCTGCACTGGATCTTAGGTTTGGGGTACAGAACGCTAGTTGATCGATAGTGACGATTTCCCCTTGGTGAGGGAAATGTAAGACCTGGAAGACTTATGAGACAACTACAGTCATATTGTAGAACCAATTATGTTTGAATAGTGTATTATACTCAAGAGGTGCGTCGACTACCTATACAACAATGAAGACGGTCTTACCACCTAGCTCAATGAGAAATGCAATGATAATCCCATAAGGATGGAACATATGTTCATCGAAGGATTTTAATATGGTTGCATATGTATTGATCTTTGGAAAGCCAATGGATTTCCAAGATGACATGGACATGATACAATTCAAGGATCTGTCATCAACAACGGTGTGAAGGATGTTCTTCCCTAGTACTCTCACTTTGATTTGAAAAGCGATTTGGTGGGAAATTTATGATGAATCTGATGTGAATCAAAGGTAATCAAGCTCGACTCTAAGGGATCAACCCCACCTATGACAGACAACAAATATTTTTGTTGTCCTAGAAAACTTTGGAGAACTTTGAGGGAAGGCATGGCACATGGTGCCTAGGCCAAGTCTTCCACAATATTGTAGTTGTGGGCGGCATGTGTGTTTGGATTATGTTTCGTACGTCTAAGAATTCCCTTCGGGGGGGGAAAGCAATGTGTCCAAGGATGGCTTCTCAATCTGGAGAGGACCACTAGGCTGGGAAGAGGAAGCAGACTCATGTGTGGGAGGAGTAGTCTCAGGATTGTCATAGTTATGTGCTCAAGTCTAGTCAAACATGAAAAATGTAGCATTTGAGGATGACCCCTCATACTAAGGGGTACCTTCCATGCCCCCTTGCAGAGGGACGTGATTTTTTGCAACCATTTGCTAAGGTTGGGGGGGGAGGATAAGTTAAGACAAAAGATTGTTGGGGTGCCTTATGATGTGCCAAATATCGATGGATCTCATACTTCCTAGGGAAATGGCAAGTAGGATGGTCCTCCGCACAAATCATTCAGGGGAACCGACTCTAGTTGATAATGTACTATTTTTAAGAAACTCGGTTTATTAAACTCACTTTAAAAATAACACATTTCAAGAAGCTTAATTTATTAAATAAATTTTATTACATATCCATCTCATTTCGATCTTGAACTTCATCCAATTGAATATCTACACCATCAAGATCAAAAGTTGTATCCAAACCCCCATAGTTATTGAAAGGATTGTCCATAACCACATGTAATGTGTCTAACACTAAGTCATCATCATCAACATGATGCATAGGATGTAAGCCAATGATTGGATGGTCAAGTTCATGGACCTATTAGTCTGACACTTCTTCCTACTGTCCAAAATCTTCTTCATCTTCTTCAAGAACATCGTCTTCTGGCACATACTTTACATGCCTTCCTCTTGGATCAAATTTGACAACAAATGACCAACCTACTTTACCTGACACCTATGAATAAAAGATATGCGCACATTGACTTGGAAAGACATATGTACCTATACCTAGTAGTATTATCATGGAAAAATTATTATCATGATCAATAAAAATCCTTTCATCACCTTATAGCAAAAGTATATAACACTTTGCCTTAAAGAGAACTACTTTGAAGGATTTCAAGCAATGTTATCATAATTTGACTTGTTTTGGAAAAACCAGACAATCCAACTGGTTCTGGGGCTGTACTGGTCTAGTTGAATGCTTCATACCAATAATGACCAATTTCATACCTTAACTGGCCATAAATTCCAAAATCGAACGATTCTATACAGAACCATGTAGTTGACAATGGGGACCACTTAAACTTGGTTTTTTTAATCAATAACTTTAAAAAAAGGTGAAACATTAAACCTAACCCTAGACTCCCCTAATTTTATTTAAAAAGGTCATTGCCCTATATTTCACTCGCACAATTCATTCAAGCAATTTGGAATTTTTGAACCGAGTTTCTTGGGTTGATTTAGAGAGCTAATTGAAGGACTAATTTAAAGAATTTGATGGGTTGATTTGGAGATTTTTTGAGCTGAATTTATGTTGAGGGAGTTTGATTTCCAATGATCAATATTAGGTATTAAACCCAAAGAAGAGGTCCAATTAGACTCTTCCCTATTTGGAATGGAACAATCCTCTAGGTTAATGGTCCAACAACAATTCTATGGGCTTTATGAGTTGGTTCAAAATTTTGTTTCCATTATTTTTATGTCTTTTATGATTTATATAGTTAATGAAAGAAATAAAACTAATCTAAAGAGTTTGTAGAAATTTGTTACTAAGGATAACCTCTAGGAACAATAAATGAAACTATTTGGAACTTTTAATCCTATAAGAAATATTTCTACTAATAACTTATTACCGCAAGATAATATTAAAGAAACATAAATTGTTTTAGAAGGAGATGAAAATTGTGATATTAGAATTGATGGGACCTTGGAATGATATCATTTTTTCCTGTATATTTAACAATTTTGATGATCTTTTGTCTCGAATAAGGCTCTTTTTTATATTCACAGTCTCACTTTCCACTTACCCTAGCTACCATTCCAAAAAGGTATATTTGGATTGTGTTTTCAACTTTTTCTTGTTTATACTATGAATTTTAGAGTTGGAATATAGGATTTAGTTAAAATAAGAACAAGTATTGCTAACTATAAACCTCTAGCATGGTTAAACAAACCACATATTATGTCATTTCAAAAGGATCCAACAAATCGATTTAGTGATTATTCATATCAATTACAAGAGGATCGATGATGAAATTACCAAAGGGTTGAGCAAAATATATCAGCTAGGCGCACAAGTGAATAGAGCATGTGCCAGAGAAGCGAATCAAGTAATGTTTTGAATAATTTGGGTCGCATTCATTCACTGCGAAGCATCCAGACCATGAAAATCCTTGGTTGTTACCATTTTGGCATCCAAACATGTGAATTCCATCTAGAACCACATTAAATCTAATGTTTGTAATGAACAATTGGTTATTTTATCCATAGCTTTAGGATTTTATAAATGTTTTAGTTTTAAAGTTGTTATGAACATATTTGAGTATGTAGCTATATATACATAACATTGCTCTCATGTGGGCTTAATGGTTAAGAACATGTAAGAGGTCACGAGTTCAAATCCAGAGGGGGGTAGGGTATGTATACCTCCGTAGACTTTACCAGTCAAATCGTTGTGTGAAGGGGGTCCCTTGTCCCACAAACAAGGGGATATCATACACCAATTTGGTATGGGTATGTATACCTCCGTAGACTTTACCAGTCAAATTAGATTATATATATATATATATATATATATATATATATATATATATTGTTTCTATGAGTTATTGTTAAAGAGTGTTGTAGTTGAGAGTTGTATTGTTCGCTGAGACTTTTTTGGAGTTGGACCCACTTCAAGAGGTACAAAGCCAAGTTTGTTTGTTGTAGATAACTTTGTCCATATTATTTTATTTCAAGTTAACTGTAATACTCCATTTATACTCTACCTATTTTTGTTTATAAACATCTTCTTCACACATGCCTGTTTTGATTGCTACCATTTTGGTTTTATGATATTATATGTGTGCATTTAAAAGGAATTATTTTCAGGTTTGATGAAACGATTGTAGAATTGTGCTTCACAAGCAAATCATATGAGGGAATAAGTTGTATCCCATTGTAAAGAATAGCCACTAGTCAAACCAAATACAATCAGAGTAGTTATTTTTAATTTCAATTTTCATTTCTATAACTTCGTTTTCTTTTGAATATGATAAGTTGTCTTTTTTTATTATGCATGTTATAAGAAACCAATCAATATTCAGATTCTTATTTCTATGTATATAGCACTGGTATTTCATAAGTCCAAAACTACCCCAAGATTGATAATTAAATGAATCCATAAGTTGTCTTTTAAGAGGCATATTTTGGAGCTGTCATTTTTGGCACTGTTGTCGAGGAAACACTAAAAGAGTTAGTGATCTCTAGTTTATATTGATTTATGAACCATGTAGAATTAATTTTAAATTCACATAGTAATGAATGCAGGGGAGTAGAGACAATAAGACACAAAGAAGAATTCATTATAGAATTCCTATGGTGTAAAAGCCTATCGCATTCACTATAATATTTTGTAGTGAGTCTCTATTCCACTAAATTCAAAAGCATGATAGTTTAGGATGCATGCATAGGGAAAGAGATTCAAGAGGATATTTTTGCGGTATAGTAAGAGCCACCCATGCAGCTAACACCCTGGTAAGAAGAGGGGGAAGAAGAGGAAGTACTTCCAAAAGTAAACAAAAACCTCTCAGCGAGGAGGTAACATCCAATCTCAAAGAAAACTCCACAACTTATGCTGGCCTAAATCCTCCTGAAATCCCCAGTCATAAAATGTGAATATTTTATTTCATCTACCTCAAAAGAATTTGTAGCCTTTGGAGGACCTATAAAATATTGGAAAAATACCTTATATCTCATGGTTGAAAAGGAAGGAGAAGGATTTGTTCCACATAATCCTATCACATTTGAATTTCTCATTTGGGATACAGAGGGTACAACCCAAATGAAAAACATCCCACCTACTACTCTTGCCCATTTCCACGGGCTAAGTAGTGAAGATCTAGACACATTTCTTTTTGAGTTTGATGTCTTGTGTCATAGTTATGACTATTCATCTAATTCCCATAAACTAAAATTATTTCCAGCTACCCTAAAAGATTCAACTTTACATTGGTTCATGGGGTTGGGTGGAAATTCTATACAAAATTGGGAAGGCATGAGACAATCATTCCTTGAAAAATATCAATATTATTGCCAAGCGAGGGATTTATGAGGAGAAATATTGAAGATGGTTGTAAAGGAAGAAGAAATTATAAAAGACTATGTCGAAAGATTCCAATATAATCTTAGATGATCCAATCAACATCAATTAGACCCAAACCAACTACAATCACCTTTTCTTAAAGGTATCCAAGATGAGTGTTTAGATGTCTTAAATTTGACGAGGTCTGGAGATGTTTTTCAACTGCCATATAATGTCATTTGCGAGTTGTGCAAACGATATTCAAGAGGTAATAATAAACAAGGAAGGGGGTCTCAAGAAAGCCTTTCAAGGATTAGTAAATCCTTAGGGGCGCAGTTACTCGAGTTGAAATTGAGAATTTGTTAGATAATTGTAAAACTAACATCCTTAGTTCTCTAAGTTCCCAACTAGATACCGTGAAAATCAAGAAGAATCAAGATGAAGAAGCCTTACCATTGGCTATGTTTTTTCCAAAATGGCACAAAAAACATCCCTTACATGAGTGTCTCTTAGATAATATAGAAACCTATGTTATATGTGAGCAGAACCATGATACAAGTAATTGTGCTTCATTTCCTGGAATAAAAGAAGTTTATCAAGGAGCAAGTGAAGGAGTTGACTAGCTTTGTATCATAAACCAAAAGAGACCTTGGCCAAGTCATCCACAGGGTACAAATCCAAATCCTTCTTAATTATATAAAGCACTTTGGGTGAATAAAAAACACTTGTAAAACCCCTTTTCCACTTGGTATCCATCAACATTACGACCACAATCTACTTTGACCAAACCAAAATCATAGCCTCTACACCCCATTACTCCACCAAGTTCATTTGAGAAGCTCTTGAAATAGAAAAGCATCCTAACAATTTTAATCGCAAAGACAGCTACAAACTGAGCCAATCCTGGAAGCCCACTATTCACAACTTGAATAATTAGCCCCTCCCCCCTCGTAATTTCCATCCCCTCCCCCCTTTTCTCCCTCACCTTCATTGACTTTCTCATTTTCTTTATAAACCCTAAGTCCCCCCCCTTCCCCCTCCCTTTTGTTCCCTTTTTCTTATTTATTTCATCATGGTTCCTTTTATCAACTTATTTCTTGAGATTAGTTTAGATTACCACTATCATTTACATTTATTATCTGATAACCTGCCCACCAACTTTATTTTCATTTTCATTTTTATTAATCTATTTTATATTCTAATCTAATTTTTCCATCTAAAATTTGTTCATTAATATTATTTTTCTTTTCAATATCATTAACCTTTGATTATTATGGCTTCTTTTGTCATTAACCCTAAGTTCTCCTCTTTGCTCTCGTTATCATTATCCTTATTTATTATCATGATATTATATTCTCTTTTATTACCACTATCATTCCCATTTATTATTCAATAATCCACCCAATGCCTCTTAATTCATTTTTATAATATTTTCAATATTATTATATATCAGTTGATTATTTTATATCATCCCCTTATTTCACATTTCTCATCAATACAGATCTTCTCTCCAACATTATAACCCTTATTTTTCTTCCTCTCAATGGCTATTTAGATCTTTACTTAATTATTTTCCTTCATTTAATTCCAACAGATTCATTGATTTTGTCAACCCTAATTATTAACGGTAACCTACCATTGCACCTTTTAAATACAATATCAGCACCCGATTTCCCATATTGAGCTTTTTGGTTGTCCCCGATGATGGGTGGAGTGTCCACTCAAAACGTTGGACATTTCGAAACCTTGTGCATAGTGTATATCCAAAAATATTCTCCACAATTATGGAAAATTGTGAAAGCTTGCAGTCTCATATCCTCCAACAGTTCAAGTGATTGGTCACTTAGCTGATTTTATACTTGGAAACATTATCACTACTAAGTGCATAGATCCAGGAAGTCCTATTGTAGATGTTTTCATTAATAAAATCTGTATTTCAAATACTTTAATTGATCTTGGAGATGCCATAAATTCCATGACTAAGGAGACAATGCAAAAAATTCAATTGAATAATCTTCGACAAACTACTATTGTTCTCCAATTAGCAGATTGATTCACGATACAACCTAGAGGAATTTTAGAATATGTAGTTATCTCTGTAAAATCCTAGGAATATCTTTTTGATTTCATGGTTTTACAACCCAAATCAAATATTGGGGGATATCCCTTGATTTTAGGAAATCCCTGGTTGGCCACAATTGATGCTTTTATTGGGTGTAGATCTAGAGATATGACTATCTCCCAGGTAACTTCTACCAAAAAACTTACATTACATCCACATGCAAAACCAACTCCCACTCATGAAACACCCGTGTGGGTAGTAAATGGGGATAGTGATGATGACAATGTTCAACAAGTTTTTATGATTGAATCAACTATTTCCTTTAAACAAAAGATAAAGATAATATTTTTTGTGATGTTCACCTACTAATCACATTATGAATATGATAGAAGAAACATAGTTTTTCTCCGCAATTAAAAAAGAATTACAATCTATTTCAGCTTATATGTATACGACATCTGGAATAAATAATATGCCTATAGAAATATTTCC
>JASDQU010739417.1:177390-199206 GCA_032191745.1 Picea mariana | reverse complement strand
AAAAAAAAAAAAAAAAGGTTGATCGAGTTGTTAAAGTTGCATGCTAAGGAATTTGCTTGGGATTATACAGATATGAAAGAAATTCATCATAGTCTATGCTCTCATCAGATATATGTCCAAGATAGCTTCCAACCAATTAGACAACCTCAACGAAGGATGAATCTTGCGCTTTGAAAAAGAGTCAAAATTGAGTTGTAGAAACTATTAGATGTAAATTTCATCTATTATATTTCTAATAGTAAGTGAGTTTCACCACTTGCTATTATTCCGAAGAAAAATGAGAAATGGAGAGTTTGTGTGGATTACATAAAACTGAATAAGGGTACTTCTAAGGACTACTTTCCTTTATGTTTCATTAATCAAGTTTTAGATACCTTGGCAAGAAAGAAATATTCTCTTTTCTTGATGGTTTCAGTGAGTACAATCAAATTCAACTGGCCCCTGAAGATCAAGACAAAACAACTTTCACTTGTTCTTGGGGTACCTTTGCTAATCCAGATTTATAAATGGAACGAAATGAAAAATAGAGTTATAAAAAAAACACAAAGATACATCAAAATTTGACTTCTATTAATAAATGAAATGTGTTGAACTATAAAAAAATGCAGAATGAAACAAACTCGCTCGAATGGTGGTAGTTGATCTCTGAGAAGAGATGTGACAATTACGCACATTTGCAAGAGCGCATTACAATGAGGTCGAAATAAATTTTTATCATAAAGAAGAAATGAGGAAACCCTAAACATCCAATAACCTAACCCTAGGAGATGAAACACCAAAAGGCTTCTGGGTCCCGATGGCTTAGTTGGTACACCAACTTCCCGAAGTCATAAATTTTGCATACAATCTATGTTTGGTGTGCTTGATAGCCCGTTGGAAAGGTCTAGCGGAGAAGTACACATTCTAGTTAGCCCAGGTGATGCCTTTAGCTTTCGTTTGGGCATTCTCGTTCCCAGAAAACGTTGTTTAGGGCCTCAAAACTACCCCGAAAGTAAGTTTAGGACCCAAAAACATGTAAAAACACTGCTAAAATGAAAAATTTTGCTTTGAGCTAGTGGGTTAGGTGGGTGGCCACTGATATCAACTTGGATCAATCCCCCCCCCCCTATCAATATTATGGTAGTTGCGGGAGGAATTTACCTCCACGTGTAAACCTGACGAGAATAGAATATTCCAAGAAGCAAGAAGAAGCCTTAATTAGTTGGCTAATGACCCTAGAAGACAAGTCGGCTCAAGAGGATAACTTGTATTAGGTTATTAGCCTCTAGGAGAAGAAGTCGGCTAAAGGAAATATTATATACTAAGTAAATAAGCACCCAAAATGAGAAGTCGGCCCAGGGAGTTTGCCAGATTTAGTGTAAATACAGGAGGCCAGTCTTCATTCTAGCAGGCATTCTCAGATATACAGAAGCAACACTTGTGCGCACTGCAATTGGCCAATTTGTGTGCAATTCTAGAGGAGAGTTGCCATTGCAGCTGCTACAGCTAGCAGATTTCGGTTTTGGCTTGGACTATCTCTTAGTTATGGTTTGGACTCTCTGATCAGCTCTTGTTATTCTTGCTTGGTGCACTATTCTTGGAGAAATATGTGCCACCCTTTGTTTGGCTATCTAGCCTGGGGTTTGCTTCTGGAATGATTCCCTGTCAAGGTTAAGGTGCTCGGGGGTGTCTTTGGCCTATGGTTGGGTGACAATAGTGATATTGTCTATGGTTAAACAAGCACATCCATTAGATTCTAACAAGTTATGGGCCCACACCTCCTTCATTCATTCTAACCACTAGAAGGGAGCATAGGCATAAGGATACTAAGCTCGTTAATGAACTGTCACTAGGGTTTCTAGCAGGAACAGTTACCAAAGCACTATCGCTAGGGTTACTAGCAGGTGCAGTTGCAGAAACCCTAACCCTCTTGTTGAGGAAAATTAAGTGAAGTGATTGACCTAATTTCCTGATAGACTAGTGCACCCTAGTCTAGTGCATCTCCTGGTACTCTTGGCAAGCAAAAACGTCAAGTTTGAGTTTTTGGTCAAATCTAGGGTTGACCCAGTCAATGCAACCATGACTTACTCTATGAAGTCAGAAAACAAGTTAGATGGGGCTTCTAACTTCAGAGCGTGGAAGACAAGGATTGACCTCATCCTTCCCAAGAATAAAGTGTTGGATATCATGAAAGGAAAGATCATGGAACCAGAGTTTGAAGAAGGAAAAGAAAAGGAACCGTAGAATGTTGCAGTTATGGAGAAGTTCAAAGATAGTGACATCAATGACATGAGTATCATAGTGGACTATATAAAAGACCACTTGATACCCTACATCTCCCATCTTGACTCATCTAAGAAGAGGTATGATGCCCTAACAAACCTCTTCTAAGTCAGAAACATTGGACAAGTAATGAGTCTGAAGAATGAGCTTCGTGACATGAAGATGAATGATGATGACAACATAACATCATACTTTGTGAGGATCTCTCAATTAAGAGATCAACTACAAGATATTTAAGAGATCATCTCATAGAAGGAACTAGTAAATATAGTAATCAACGGTCTTCCCAAGGCATGGGATGCATTTGCCACAAGTATGAACACAAGGAAGGAGTATCCTACATTCAAAGAACTATGGACTTACTATGTACAAGAAGAATCAAGGATTAGTGAAAAAGAGAAACCTCAAAATAAATACGATGATCAAGCCTTCACAACAAGATTCAAGAATTTCAGGAACAAAAGGAAGTTTGGTTCAAGGAAGAAACCAAATCAAGAGAAAGATATGTCATAAATACAATGATTCAACTGTTGAAAGTATGGTCAATACAAGAATCATTGTCTCGAGATGAATAAAATGAAGGAGACACATGAAGCATCAGTTGCCGAAGAAAAGGAACCTTCAAAGAAGATTAAGCAGGATGAAACAAACTTCTTCTTCTAAGACAAGGTAAACAACACTCTTCATAGTTCTTGTACATACCATGTTTTTTGTACATATCTTGCATATCTATTTCTTCAAAGAGAAAATATACTTATGGAAGAACAACAAGATAAGGATTGCTACAAGTTAGACAATACACATGAAAGGATGAAGTACATCAACAACCCCTGGTAACAATTCATGTGGAAGTTATTATCAGAATCAATCTTGAAGAAACCTAGAAGAAGTAAAGATAGAAAGAAGTCGGCAATCAAGAGGAAATTGGAAAAGGATTTGTGACACTTTGCAGAAGGCAGTACGGATGCAGACGAAAGCGTGGACTCTCCTGGATGGAGGGAGCCGATTATATTATCAAAAGAAGAACATGCATTCATGCATGAAGCAAGGATTAGGAGGGATCTAATCCTAAATTATATGATCCATTGAAGATGATGAAGTATCTATCCATGGTAGCAACCATGAAAAGCAGCACGTGTTCAGTGTGACTTCAGAAGAAGTCTTCTTCAAAAAGAAGCCTTAAAGTAATCCCTAGTTGTCCATCCACATCCATGGTCCTATGATGAAAGAAATAAGTTGGAATCTTCAGAGCATGGAATCTATAGAAAACTCCATGAACTCGAGAGCTAAAGAGAAACATGAGGAAGAACATGAATATTTCAAGAGAGAAAGAAAAGACAAAACAACCAGTCAATGTATCGAGAATCACAAGACTACCAGCCTAATATGAACTCACTATAAGCAATCAAGCAGAGGAACTAAAAGTTGTGATGAAGAACAGTGTATGGAAGACTTATGAATGAAAGCATTGCAAGATCCAAAACTAAAGGTTCTCCCAGATGGAGGGAGAAGACTATGATGATTGCTTGTAAACCAAACATACCTCTACATGAGCCATTATATCATCTGCAATATCCATAGGTTGGAGTTTACATGTAGAGAAACCTCAAAATCTTTGAGGTATACCAAAAAGAGACCCTTGTATGCAAATGGAAGAAGATCTTGTGTGGATTTAAACAACTTGGTGCAGAGCCTTCAATACACAGTAGAAGCGTGGTGAAAACATTTCTATAACAGAGATATTGTATCAGAATGGTTACTCAGAAATCCAGGATGATGGATTTCTAATCTATGACAAACTCTCATAGATATGTTCCAGTCTGAGCCCTGCCATGACGTTATGAGCTAGCAGGAAACAAAAGATGAATCCAACAAAGATATACTACATTGATCAGAGCTATATGAAGCCTTCAGAGAAAACCAGTGTTCCAGAAAGATCGAAGTACATTGAGATCAAGCATTACACTCTCCGTGATGAAGTCCAGAAAAGAGAAAGTGGTTCTCCAATATATATATCTCCACAGATGAGCAGATAAGCAAACATTTTAGTGAAGCCTCTATCCAAGATGAAAAAGTTTGTGTACTCAAGTTGGAGCTCATGGAGACGACTTCCTTATTGAAAAAGGAAGAGATGACTCCCAAGTTGGGAGGGAGCACTGATGTGATATTGATTTATGGACAGTCATTTTTCAAGTTTGAAAAATGGTCCAGGATGAGCAATTCCTTTCCAGTTCAGAAAGTGGTTTGAGATTTATGACGGATAGGCATTTTCCAGTTGGGAAAATGGTCCAAATCGAACGATCATTTTCGTAATAAAAATGGTTCGATGGATTGTTGATGTACCATAGACAACAATTCACCTTGTGGTTAACATAGGGAATGGTCTAGGATAGTCTCTCTTCTTGATGGTCACTCTTAGTAGTGGTCAAGAAGAATGGTCCACCTCACCGAACAATCATTCTTTCAAAGCTCACAGTTGTGAGTAGTTTCAAAGAATGGTCCATTTTTGAGGTTGGTGCAGGACAATCATTTCCTTTGGAAATGGTCCAGACAGTCATTCCCTGGGGCAGATTCATTCTCTCTAGGCTACACTTTGTTTAGTGCTGGAGGAATGGCCTAGATAGGTGAATGGTTCAAGTTCAGCAATCAGGGACAGACATTCCCTAGGGCAGATTCATTCTCTCCAGGTTGCACTTTGTTTAGTGCCGGAGGAATGTCCTGGATAGGGAATGGTCCAGGCTCAAAAATTGGGACAATTTTTCTTCCTTTCTTGAGAGAATAGTCCAGATAGCTAATCATTAATGTTTTACCTTCTCAGGGAAGAATCTCTTCCAGATCTCACAGATGTGAGTAGAAGAATGGCCCAAATGACTCAGTTTATATCATAGCAATGTTTTCTGTGCAGGTTGATATCAGATGATATGATTGTTATGGAGACTGTATGTCTCCAGACAGTAGATGTATACTACTATGGTGGATGTGTTCCACTGATTGTGACTATATGTCACTGATCAAGTATCTGTGTGCTACTTGGTGTGGTAGTGTACCACTGGATAGTAGTTGTGTACTACTATGGATAGACACAGTTGTGTTCTATTGAATGACATTGTTCTGATTGCCTTGAAGACTATCAATAGTGTTGGAAAATGTTTAATCAACTAGATGGATGATCAATGGACAAAGATTTCCCAGACAGAAAATGGTTTAGGACATATGTCCAGATTAGAAGAATGGTTCTTGTGTCACTCTATGGAGTGAGTGACTTATCCAGCATCATGTCTGATTACTCAAATGGAGTATGGTTTTGAGAGATGATGCAGTTGACGACACTGATAGTGATGATGGTGCTCATGATCTAGTCATGAGATAGTCTATATGACTATGTTGATTCTACCAGGTGAATGGTATGTTTGTGCTCAAGACCATTACCTTCAATACCTCCCTAGCTAGGAGGGAGTGTTGATATTATGGTAGTTGTGGGAGGTATTTACCTCCACGTGTAAACCTGACGAGAATAGAATATTTCGAGAAGCAAGAAGAAACCCTAATTAGTTGGCTAATAACTCTAGAAGACAAGTCGGCTCAAGAGGATAGCTTTTATTATGTTATTAGCCTCCAAGAGAAGAAGTCGGCTAAAGGAAATATTATATACTAAGTAAATAGGCACCTAGAATGAGAAGTCGGCCCAGGCAGTTTGCCAGATTTAGTATAAATACAGGAGGCCAATCTTCATTCTAGTAGGCATTCTCAGAACTACAGAAGAAGCACTTGTGCGCACTGCAGTTGGCCAGTTTGTGCGCAAGTATGGAGGAGAGATGCCATTACAGCTATTGCAGCTAGCAGATTTCGGTTTTGGCTTGGACTATCTCTTGGTTATGGTTTGGAATCTCTGATCAGCTCTTGTTACTCTTGCTTGGTGCGTTATTCTTGGAGAAAGATGTGCCACCCTTTGTTTTGCTATCTAGCCTAGGGTCTGCTTCTGGAATGATTCCCTGTCAAGGTTAAGGTGCTCAGGGGTGGCTTCGGCCTATGGTTGGGTCACAATAGTGATATTGTCTATGGTTAAACGAGCACATCAATTAGATTCTAACAACCTCTTAGGAAGAAATGGTCTCCATTGTGTAAAATCTCCCCATAAGATGGGTAAACTTCAGTTGAACTTGGCCCTGGGTGAGCTACTTGCCTTGGTGTAGGAGTTTCCCTGCTTTGACAACCTGATAAAGTTGGATCCTATGTTGGCAAGTGCCCTTAACCTATGTGTCCATGATTTGATCAATGGCTTCATATTCCATACAGTCATGATTGAGATCTATCGGTGTCAACTTCTTTGTTATCTCTGATGTGTCCAATAACGGTGGAAAGTATGGCTAAAGGAGGTCCACATTAAACATTGAGTGCAAGCCAAGGAAGGGGGTAATACTTAGCTCAAAAGCATTGTCACCCACAACCTTAGTGATGGTGTAAGGACCATATCGAAGTGGATGAAGTTTCCGATTGGGTCTTGTAAGGCGATCCTTCTACAAATGCAACCAAACTTTGTCTCCCACTTGAAACTTGTGTGGCACCCGATGTCGATCATGGCAAAGCTTGTACTTAGCATCAAAATTCTACAAAATATCATGGACCTATTGGAGGATGTGTTGAATCCATTCAATAAATGCGAAGGCTTTGTCAGCCTCAAACTTAGCATGGGAAGATTTTGCTTGTGTGGTCACAAGGGGTAGTGTGACATCAATGGGACCCAATGGTTGAAATTTGAACCCCACCTGAAATGGGATATGACCAGTCGAGTTATGGAGATCTATATTGTAGCTTTGTTGAACCTAGGGGAGACTCTCATCCCATCTGTGTGGATGCTTGGAGTTGTACATGTGTAATATATGCATGATCATCTGATTGACGACCTTTTTCTAGCCATCAGTTTGGGGGTGGAAGGTAGTGGATTTGATGAGTTTGGTGTCCAACAGTGACGAGAGGCTCAACCAAAATGTTCTTAGGAAATTTTTGTCTAGATCTGAGATGATGATCAGTAGTATCCCAAAATATGCCCACACCCATTTGAATAAGATCTTGGCAGTGGCGTCTATTATGATACTTTTCTTGCAGGCTGTTAGAATGGTTGTCTTAGAAAACTGATCAACCACTGCAAAAACAAAGTCATTGCCCTGCTTGGTTAAAGGAAGCTCAGACATGTATTCCATCGATATGGATTCCCAACGCCTGTCAAGAGTGGGAAGAGGGGTGTACGTGCCTTGCTGCTTAATGGTTGGTTTGGCAATAGCGCAAGCAGTGCAAGACTATATGTATTTTTCGACTTCCTGCCAAAGTTTTGACCAATAGAAATATTTCTGCAACACTACCACTATCTTTTCTACACCATAGTATCCTGCCATCCGACTGTAGTGAGCTTCCCAAATCAACTTCGCTCGCTCGATTGAAGAAACATAGAGATAGCCCATATGGAATAATAGTCCATCATGAAGATAAAAGTCAGTGATGGGTGTGCATGGACCCAACATCTAGTAAGTGGTAGCGAAGTCAGGATTGCTCTCGTAGAGTTGGGGCCACCCAAAGGCCTCATGTCCACAGGACTGGTGCATCGTGGTTAATGCTGCAACTGGAGGTCAACTGAGGCAGTCAATGACATGATTAGTGCTCCCTGTCTTATATTTGATGTTGAGATGAAACCGTTGCAAGTATGTGGACCACTTTTGATGGTAGTCATTTTGTAATTTTCCTTGTCTCTGCTTGAAATGTAGAGGCTTATGATCAATGTGGATGATTGTCTCCTTCCCGAGAATGTAATGCTTCTATTGGTAGAAGGCTTGTACAATGGAATACATTTCTTTGTCATAAGTGGGGTACTTACAGATTACATCCGGTAATGTCTCACTATGATAGGCCACTAGATGACTGTGTTGAGTGAGAATGAGGCCCACAACATAATTTGAGGCATCTGTCTCAATCTCAAAAGGTTGTTTCAAATCAGGTAATGATAGCACTAGGGTTGAGGACAAGTGATGTTTGAGATCATCAAACTCTTTCTATTGTGACTGTTCCCACATGAAATTTTCTTTGGCACCACCCTTGGTCACTTGGATGAGGGCCCATGCAATATGGGAGAATCCCAACATGAACCTGCGATAGAAATTGGAAAGTCCCAAGAAACTTCAAAGCTGGGTTAGTGTGGTCGGGGCTAGCCAGTCACGAATGACATGGATCTTGGTTGGATCAATGTTCACACCATGCTCATCAACAATGTAGCCTAGGTATTGGACCGTGTTCACGTCGAAGGAGCATTTTTCCAAGTTAGCATATAGCTTGTGTTTTCATAGAGTGTGAAGGACCTACTGAATATGTTGCAAGTGTTCCACCGAACTCTTGTTGAAGATGAGGATATCATCTAGATATACCACCAGAAAAAATATTGGTGAAAGGTTGCAAGATATCATCAATCAACCTCATGAAAGTGGTTGGGGAATTCGTCAAACCAAAGGGCATGACCTACCATTCAAAAAGACCTTCTTTGGACTTGAAAGCAATCTTTCATACATCAGTCTATTCTAATGGGACCTGGTGGTAGTTAACTTCAAGTCAATCTTACTAAAGTACTTCACTCCCTTGAGTTGGTCAAGAAGGTCGTCAATCTGAGTAATTTTGTACTAGTTCATGACTATGATTTTGTTTAGGGCCCTATAATCAATGCAAAGTCACCAGGTCTCGTATTTCTTCTACACAAGTACAATTGGGATTCCATAGGGTGAGGAGCTTGGTCATATGTGCCCCTTTTAGAGTAGATCTTGGATATGGTGCTTGATTTCCTCATTTCCATAAGAGAGCAGTGATGGGTTGACCCATTAGGTAGAGGTGTGTTGGGGGTTAGATCAATTTAATGCTTGACCTGACAGTGTAGAGGTACCCTAGTGGGTAAGGAGAATATGTCTTTGTAATCCTCCACGACCTTGTTTGCTTGCTTCTATTGCACGGAGAGGCCATGGATGTGTCAGCTACCTTTTGTTCACTTTAAGAATGAATCATAAATAAGACAAATTTATCGGTCTGGGAGATGACCTTCCTATATTTCTTAGCAGAGATCAAGGAAATGTCGGTAGTCGAAGCTACCTCTAGTATCTTGTACAATTGTCTCCCCAAAGTAATAATAACATTCCGAGGTCTAGATTCATAAACAACATGATGTTTCCATAAGTAAGGTTGGCCTAAAATAATGTCACAAACTTCAAGGGGGGAATATCATACAATACCTCATCCTTGAAGGGATTGATGTCGTATAGAAGGCAACACTATTGGTTGACACGAAGATCTCTCCCTTGGTAGAGCCACCCGATGGTGTAAGGTTGTGCATGTGGTTTTGTCGGTAGGTCCAACCGCTTGGTGACCTCTGTTGAGATTAGGTTCTTTTAACTTCCACTATCGACAATGAAGTGTAGTGGAGCACCCTTCACCCACATCTACGAGTGGAAAAGGTGCTCACCTTCCATTGGTTCTTCAGGTTCACTTGGCTGGACCTTGGTGGTAGCGACGGTGGCATTTGGTTCTGCATCAATGATCCACTTCCCCTTGTTTGGTTATGATTCTAAGTTGGAACCCATATCTGACTCTGAGGCTTTCAGCTCGGCCACCAATGACTCCTTTGAGTGACATTCATCGATGTTATGCTAGGGGATTTTATGGAATTCACACCACTTTCTAGTGTATTTATTTGTCTTCCCATTACCCTTCTTTATTTGCGGCTTGGACCGGTTGTCCTGCAGTGGTCCATCCTTACTGTGTCTTTTATTATGTAGGTTGGGGTTGCCTTTTCCCTACTTCTCCTGTGAGGAATTCACAGATCCAAACTCTCTCTTCTTCTATTAAAATTTAAGCTTGATTTTGATGGCATATCGATAAATCGCACCCAGTGATGAGATGTCTAGAAACTCCATTTTTGTTTGGATGTAACGATGCAGAATTCCATGAAACTTGAGCACCAGGTGTCATTCAAAGTCTTTGATACCTACTTGGTGCATAAGATAGGGAAGGCATTTGTGAGCTCTAACATTGTTTGGTCCCTTTCCTGCCACAGTGTGGTCCATTTTGTATACTGGTCATCGTAGCTTCCAACATAGTAATATTGTTTCTTAATAACATCCTTGAAAGAACCCCAAGTGGGTACAACTACAAACATTGTGGATTCCTCTGTGGCCTTTTGCTCACAATAAGTCTCCCACCAATCCCTATAATGGGGAGCAACCTTAAGGAGCGTAAAGGTGATCATTTCTCTATCGGAAAAATGATGGACAGAAAAATACCCTTCGAGGAGATTCAAACATTTATCTAAAGAATCTGCATCTATCTGACCTTCAAATACATGAATATCAAAACTAACTTGTACCTTGAAGGGGGCGACACCTCCAAAGTGACCACTTGATGAAGATGTGTCCATTGTTGGTAGTTGTCGAAGGATCTGGGAAAAAGTATCCATCATCTCGTTCCTTTTTCGTGCGAGGGCTTCCTCGAGCAACAGTTTAATAAGATCTCCTACTCCATTGTCTCTCTTTTCTTTTTCCATGGGAGGTCATTGGGGTCAACGAGGACAGTCCTTTGAAGGCTCAAATAGTTCGAATCCCAACTCCTTATACCCTGATCTCGTCGGGGACATGCATAGAGAAACGAATAAAGAGAAGACTGTTCTGATACCACTAATCCATATTTATAAATGGAACGAAATGAAATATAGAGTTATAATAAAAACATAGAGATACAACGAAACTTGACTTCTATTAATAAATGAAATGTGTTTAACTATAAAAAAATGCATAATGAAACAAACTCGATCGAATGGTGGTAGTTGATCTCTGAGAATAGATGTGATGAATATTTGTTAGAGCGCATTACAATGAGGATGAAAGGCCTTTTTATCATAAAGAATCAATGAGGAAACCCTAAACAAAGATGAAACGCCAAAAGGCTTGTGGTCCCCGATGGGGTTAGTTGGTACGCTAACTTCCTGAGGTCGTAACTTTTGCATACAATCTTCGTTTGGCGTGCTTCATAGCCCGTTGGAAAGGTATAGCCAAGAAATACACATTCTGGTCAGCTCAGACAATTCCTTTGGCTATCATTCGGGTTTTTTCATGCCTAGAAAACATTGTTTAGGGCCTCAAAACAACCTCAAAAGTTCAAGACCCAAAAAAGTGTAGAAAAACTGCTAAAATAGAAAATTGTGCTTTAAGCCAATGGAATAGATGGGTGGCCATCGATATCCACCTGGATCATATGCATAGCGAATGCTACCTTTTGAATTATGTAATTCTCCTACTACGTGTCAATGGGATGTGCTTGGAATTTTCTCTAACTTGATCCATGACTATGTTGAAGTGTACATGGATGATTTTATTGTATATGGGAATACCTTGACAAATCAATGCATAACCTTAGGAAAGTTCTTGAAAGATGTCAAGAAACAAATTTATCCATCGGTCATGAAAAATGTCATATATTACTTATAGATGGTATTGTTTTAGGACATCATATATCTCCCAATGGTATTTAGGTTAACCCCACAAAAGTTGAGGTAATCACCGAACTTCTAGTTCCAATGAATCAAAAGGATGTATGTAGTTCTTAGGTCATGAAAATAAGACTTCCTCAAAGCTTCGAATTTGTGCCAAGTTGGAAACAAGATATTGTGGTCCATTTGAAGTGTTTGATAGGATATGACTAGTTGTATATAAAATTTCATTACCTACTAACGTTAATTCTCATAATGTTTTGCATGTTTCCTTGCTTACGAAATATGTACATGATACTAATCATGTGATGGATTGGGATTTGATCTAGGTGGAACTAGAGGGAGAGTTCCAAACAAAGCCATTATGCATCCTCGATAGGAAAGTAACCTTGCTCAAGAACCAAGCCATCATACAGGTAAAGGTGCAAAGGAAGCACTTTGGCCCCGATGAGGCTACATGGGAGTTAAAGGATGCCATGAAGGAGGCATACCCATTTTTGTTCTAAATTTTGAGTAGCACTGACGTTGATGTTATTCCAATATGGAAGGGAATGTAATACCCTTGTTTTGACCCTCGATATGTATTAACTCAAATTATGTAAATGTTAATGAATATGAAAGTATTGATTCCTCATGTAGAGCTCAAGGCCAACACATGACTAGTGAATGGCTAGGAATGTATAATGTAAATAAACATATATGGACCATGTCTTAGGCTTGCCATGGTATAATCAAGCTATGTAAATATTAATGTTGGAATATAATATATTGGTCTGAAATGGTTGTGTAGAGCATAAGTGATCCGGATTATTTTGAGAATGAAATGAAGGAGAAAATATAATAAGAAAATACACAAATATATTGCGAGATACACAAAAATGTAGTAATGCACGATTTTTATTAATGACAGAAATGTACAAAAACTGTAAAAATACCGACTGAAGGAACTCACTAGAATGGTGGCAACTTATCTATGAGAAGAGATATGATGGCTACACTCATTCGCAAGAAGATTGTGATGATTATAATGAGGCTCCAAAGACATTTTTAACATAAAGAAAATCCAAAACCTTAACCCCAAAAGATGAAACACCAAAAGGTTTGTGGACCCCGATGGGGGTAGTTGATACGTCAACTTCCCAAGGGCGTAACTTTTACATACGATCTTTGTTCAGGGCACATGATAGCTTGTTGAAAAGGTCTATCCGAGGAATACACATTTTTCCCTCACACTCTGGCTAAATCTTACATTGTGACTATGGTGGGACAAAAAAAACGTTTTTTAGGGCCCAAAAAACGTTGTTTAGGGCCTCAAAACAACCCCAGAAGTTTAGGACCCGAAAAGCTATAGAAAAACTGCCAAGGTGGAAACCCCTGTTTTGAGTCAGTGAAATAGGTGAGTGGCCACCAAGTTTCACCTGGATCACTCTTCCCCCCTTAGGAAGAAATGGTCTCCATTGCGTCAAGTCCTCGGGGAAGCTTTTGTTGAATCTGAACCTTGGTGAGTTGCTTGCCTTACTGAAGAAATTGTCATACTTAGCTTGTTGAAGGTTGTTATGAACCTATTGGAGGGGTTGTGTTTGTTTAACCAATCTAACTGCATGATCTGCCTAAGTGTGGGACGACTCTATCGGTGAAGATGAAACATGAAGAACATGAAGGGATTTATCATAACTTGGTTTGATTGGGTAGTGTGGAGGCACCCTTGTAGGTGCAGTATGAATATCTTGGTGCTCTTCTACAATGTTGTTGATTTGCTTATGTTGGATAGAAGGGTCTTGGGACAAGGATGAAGTGGTTGCAATGTCCTTCTATTTTGACCATATTGTGAAGAGGCTAAACTTTGTGGTATGAGATATTACTTTGCAACATTGTTTTGTCAGGACAGTAGTCAAAACTACCTCTAGTATCTTTTAAGGTTGAACCCCTGGAGTAACAATGGTGCTACGGGTTCGAGACTCATAAAAAACATGACACCTCCATAAATACGGATGACCTAATAGAACATCACAAACTTCCAATGGGGCAACATCACACAGTACCCCATCCTTGAAGGGCTTGATGTCGTACAACAGGAGGCATTGTTGGCTGACACGAAGAACTCACCCCTGGCAAAGCCATCCAAACTTGTATGGTTTTCGGTGTGGTGTTGTCGGCAAATCCAACTACTTGACGACCTCTTCTGAGATGAGGTTCTTCTGGCTTCCGCTATCAACAATAAAATGCAGTGGGGTCCCCTTCACCCACATTTGTGAATGGAAAAGGTGCTCACTCTCCTCATGATCCTATGGTTCTTCTGGTTGGAATATTGCGGTCGCGATAGTAGCAGTGGATTCTACATCAATTACATGTCTTCTTTTATTATTGTCTAAATCAGAGTCTAATTCCGAGCTCAATTCAGTTTCTTTGAGTTTGGCTACCACTGAATGTTTCAAGCGACATTCATTAGTGTTGTGTCAAGGGATTTTATGGAAGATGCACCACTTCCCAGTGTCCTTCTTCGTCTTCCCATTGCTATTCTTTTCCTGCGGCTTGGACTAGTTGTCTTGAGGTTGTATATTATGTGTATTAGGGATGCCTTTACCATAATTTGGTTGTTGCAGATTTGCAAACCAAAATTCCTGCGTGTTTTGGTGCTTAAATTTCTGCTCGATTTTGACAACATATAAATAAGTTGCTCCTAGTGATGAGTTTTCTAGAAAATCCATTTCGGTTTGGATGTACCTATGTAGATCCCCGTGGTATTTTAGAACCATATGTCGCTAAGATTCTTTGATACCCAACCTAGTGTGCAAGGTATGGAAGGTATTTTTGAACTCTAACACTGTTTGGCCCCTCTCTTGATGCAGTGTGGTCCATCTCATGTACTGGTCATCATAGTTTCCCACATGATAATATTTCTCCTTGACCGCGTCCATAAAAAAATATCAAGTGGGCTCAACCCCAAATATTCCAGACTCCTCTGTGGAATTTTTCTCCCAGTAAGTTTCCCGCCAATGTTTGACATGGGGGAGAGCCTTAAGGAATGCAAAGGTGATCTTTTCTCTATCAGAAAAATTGTGAACAGAGAAATAACCTTCTAGCAAATGTAACCATTTTTCCAAAGCATATGCATCGATATGACATTAAAATATGAGAATATCAAAATTAACTTGTAACTTGAATGGGGTAGCATATCCAAAGCGATTGCTTAACGAAGACACACATGTTATTGTCGACAATCGTTGAAGGATTTGGGAAAAATTATCCAACATCTCATTCCTCTATTGCGTGAGACATTCCATGAGAAACAACTTGATGGGATCTTATGTTCCCTCATCTCTCTTCTCTTCCTCCATGGGAGGCCGCTTGGGTTGGTGAGAGAAGTTTTCCTCAAGAGAAACTAGCTTGAGACCCAACTCTCTATACACTGACCTCGTCGGGGACATGCACTAAGAAACGAAAAGGAGTAGCCTGCTTTGATACCACTAATCCGAAATATTTTGAGAACGAAATGAAGGAATAAATATAATATGAAAATACACAGATATATTGCGAGATACACAGAAATACAATAATGCAAAAAAAATTTATTAATGACAAAAGAGTTCCTTCACTTTGTATTTTTACAGAAACTGTAAAAATACAAAGTGAAGGAACTCACTAGAATAGCGACAACTTATCTATGAGAAGAGATGTAATGGATATGATCATTCACAAGAAGATGATGATGATTACAATGAGGCTGCAAAGGCCTTTTTAACATAAAGAAAATCCAAAACCCTAACCCCAGAAGATGAAACACCAAAATGTTTGTGGGCCCTAATGGGGGTAGTTGATACGTCAACTTCCCAAGGGCGTAACTTTTGCATACAATATCCATTTGGGGCGCATGATAGCTCATTGGAAATTTTTATTCGAGGAATACACATTTTATTGTCACACTTTGGCTAAATTCTACATGGTGACTATGGTGGGCCCAAAAAACATTGTTTAGGGCCTCAAAATGGCCCCATAAATTTAAGACCTGAAAAGCTATAGAAAAATTGCCAAGGTGGAAACCCATGTTTTGAGCTAGTGGAATAGGTGAGTGGCCATTGATTTCCACCTGGATCAATAAGAGGGGATATCATTCCATCATAGGGGAAGAGGAAATGGGGCCCATGGGAAAGTAAATCCTTCATTGCCAAGTTTTAACCTTAGAACTCGTCTTTTTTTCCACCATGTGCCTCAAATGAAGCCATCCACCTTCTTTGATTTATTAAAAATCATTAAATGCATGTGAGAGGTTGGTGGAAAAGTCCTCTCATGTAGTTATGGAAGCATGTGGTCGAGTACCATCTTTATGGGAATTGTATCAATGATACATTCTTAAAGTTTTGAAGTAATGTCATCCATCATTTTACCAATCCTTTCCTCCCATGACCTAGGCATTCGTTCCATCACTCTCATGTTCATTGTTTAGGTTGTTCATGTAGTTCATGTAGGGTTCTTTTTGTTATCCATCATAAATCTAGAAATTAATTGTAATTAGCACCATGAAGAGAAAAATCACATATTTTAGATGAAAGAGTGATTGTTATAGATGAGCATATAGGTTAGGAAAGTTGGGGAACCTTCACCCATTGTACATTTTATGTTTTTTGAATGTTTGAGAGCCAAGCCTTTATTTTGGGCATACAATTCTTAGAAAGCACACAACATATTGGGATTTTTCTACACACATTAAAGAGCATTGTAAGGGAAGGATACTATGAGGGACTATTAAACAAAGAAAGTGTATGCCTTCCTTATGTTGTGTGGCGAAGTGGAAGAGTTCCTTGGTTGTTTATGGCTAGATGAGATGCTTGTAATGATATGGGGTGAGCATACTGGCTAAGCACGAGAATAAATGGGTTGGGGAGAGAGAGAGAGAGAGAGAGAGAGAGAGAGAGAGAGAGTTGTTTCTTTCACCCTGGTGGCCTCATAGCCCATCTTGGAGGTGTTATTTGCAGCAAATACTTACGGTAGGATGGAAAATTTCTCTTACATAGCAAATTTCTTAGACATTCTACTTACGGTAGGGTGGAAAATTTCTCTTACATAGCAAATTTCTTAGACATTCTACTTACGGTAGGGTGGAAAATTTCTCTTACATAGCAAATTTCTTAGACATTCTTCAATTAAAAGATAAGTGCCTTATCATTGTATATGAATATGCAAAAAAAAAAATTGTTTGTTTAAAAAATCACTTGTATATTGCATGTTGTGTGTGAATGTGCTTATTACTTTGACTACATTTTAATTTTCACGCCCACATATGCATTGTATTGAATGTCATTTCCTCGTGGGAGGCTTAAATCGTTGTTATCATGAGGATTTAGTCTATGAAGGGCGAAATTTGGAAGCTGGTATTGTGGCTACCTATTCCATGATTAGGTTTGTTGGATGAGGATGCTACATATGCTATGAAGATGTTTTCCCTAAATGTTATGTTTGTCGTAGCTATAAAATGGCAACATAACCCAAGGTACTTTTGGTTGGTAAGAGACCATTAAAGTTGGAAAAACTTACTACTAAAAATGTGAAAGAAGATAGGATGGTTTGAGAGAAAAAACATGGATGGAATGTCCAATATAGCTTAAGCAAACACCTTCACACCTGTAACCTTTTTATTGCTACTCATTTTCTATTACAAATATGTGTTCATAATTATCTCTTTGTGGAATGATTTATGCTTCACTATTGCATTTAATTAAATGGGTAATGAATGAATTTGGAGTACACAATGTTATTTCCACTGCAATTTTATTTTTGTATATGAATAATGCAATATTTTTTTGTCAGAGGTCAAATTTGGCCTCATGGGTGAAAATAAAAGAAAATAAATTGTGTTGACAATATTAGATGGCCCTAGAAAGACATCTATGGACACCACACCTGCTTGACTTATTCAACCTTCATAGAGACACCAATAACTATCACTATCTTATCCATGTAGAAGGTTGCAGAGGCGGAGGAGGGTGAGGATGACACAATGTTAGCAACAAAGGCAACAAAACTAGCCCCCCTCATGCAAAGCTTGAGTAGTGAGACATTAAAGGAGATGCTAGCTCAAAGTTTTCCATCACATGCAAGCACCAAAGTCGTGACAAAAGGGCATTGTTCTAAAAAAAAACTCACTTCTTATGAACACTTGCAAAGGCCATAACTTCCATGATGGCAAGGAAGGAATATTGATTAACTTAGACTTGACTAATTAATTTTCACTAATTAACCAAAAAAATCTTAAAACTAATAAAAAAACAACTCTATAAATTTGAGGCATTAGTAAGCCTTCATGAGTGGCCAAAAGTGTTCGAGGAAAGAGGGTGAACCAAGGAAAAATAATACTCTCAAAGACCCACATAGTGGCAACGTCCTTGTGCCCTATAACATAGAATACAAAAAGAGTGGAGATGGCCAACAAAGTCAAAGAGACATATGTCGCAAATTTACAAAAGATTGCAAAAAAATGTGTTTAGGCTATGAATAATTGCATGTAAATGCCTGGTGAACTAGGCAACATTGCCTCATAGGCATTTAGAGTTCTCAGATTTGCGAGTGCATTCATTGAAGGTACATTATCCTTCTAAAATGACGACGACAACGAGAAAAAAAATCTCAATGAAGAGGGATGTAATCTTTCATGACATCGACATATGCCCCCTATAGAATTCCTAAAGCACGCTTTTGATTTTCCTCTTATAATACTTCTTGATGAGCACTTCTTGAAGTGTCAGTTTGAGCTCCTCTGGAGACAACATCGTGTACATCTTCTTCAACAGGTAGGAGAAGTCTCGTTCATGATCTCCATCAACTAAAGCTTCTTTAACGTTCTCCACCGGTTTACCATAACATATTCGAGAATACTAATGTCTCTCCACTACCACCTTGTGTGCTACAATTTTCAAATTTTATGTCATGATGTTGCACCAATGAGAGGGTAGATACATCAATTTTAAAATAAATAAGAAAAATAAATGTATTTCTTACTTACATAATCTATATGGAGAAAAAAAGTAGATGTTAGTATGGTGAGATTAATAGTATGGAATGATTATTATATGTCGTGTAGGGATATAATAAGTACAAGTTTCCTTTGAAAAAACACTTCATGCATGGAATCAAAGTGCACAGTTATTCTTTAAAAAGCCATTAACTCCTCTAGCGAAAATAAATTTTGTGAGAAAGTTAGTGATTTGTCTTTTATTCTTCTCTTCAAAGTTACTTATAAGTATTTTCCATTTGATCAAGAATAATTTGGAGGGTTCTTTAAGCACCTATATTGTTGATATTGTTGTAACGAGACCGTTATCCTTGCGCAATTTCATATTAACATTAACCAATATCCACGAGGAAAACATTACATATTATTATGGATGAAAACTTCAAATATGGATATGTCATTGTAGTAAGTTAACATGTTGATTTTGGTGTCGTAAGTTCATTATGGGAAGAAAATTATAAGAAAAGGAGATTTGTAAAGAAGGAGCATGAATATTTATTTGGTCAATGCTTTCAACGAGATGACATATCCACTTGAGCTAACACTTCTCATTAAAATAGGAATTGTTGATTCAAGGCTTAATACCACCACCTCCCAAATAGGAATTAAGAGTCACTTTACAACAATTAACACACACACCCACCCACTTAGCCCTACCATGGCTTAGTCAAGCTTCATCCTAGTTTGGTCGAGTGATCTCCCTGAGCTTTGAACACGAGGATATATTTGTTCAATGCCTTTAATGGGACGACATGTCCACTTAAACCAATATTCCCCCTTAAAACGGGAAATGCCAATTCAAGGTTTAATACTGCCACACCCCAATTGGGACCAAGTGTCGTCTTTCACTAGTTACAATACACACCTACTTAACCCTATCATGGCCTAGAGAAGCCTTGTCTTCACTTTGCCAAGATACCTTGTCAATATTTAAACATGAGCATTTATTTGGTTAATGATTTTAGTGGGACATGTTCACTTGAGCCAAGCTCTCCCTTAAAAAAAGGAACATCAATTCAAGGTTTAATATTGCCATCCCCGATTGGGGACCAAGAGTCACCTTTCACCGGTTAACACACACATCCACTTAGCCCTATTGTGACTTAGACAGACTTCATCCTGACTTGGTCAAGAGACCTCTTCAATATTTGAACGTGATTATTATTTGGTTAATGCCTTTAGTGGGGTGACATGTCCACTTGAACCAATGTTTTTTCTTAAAAGGGGTAATGCCAATTCAAGGTTTAATGCCACCACTCCCTAATTGAAGACCAAGAGTCGCCTTTCACCTATTAACACTCACATCCACTTACTATCATGGCTTAGACAAGCCTTGTCTCAACTTGGTCGAGAGACATCCCTAATATTTGAACACAAATTTTTATTTAGTCAATGCCTTTAATGGGACGACATGTCCACCTAAGCCAACACTCCCCCTTAAAAAGGGGAATTCCAATTCAAAGTTTAATACCACCACCCCTCCAATCAATGTCCAAGATTTTCCTTTCACTAGTTAACATACACACCCACTCGACCCCATTGTGGCTTAGACATGCCTCATCTTGGCTTGGTTAAGAGACCTCCCCCGCCCCTGAGATTTGAACCAGTATTTGTTTGGTCAATGCCTTTCATGGGATGGCAAGTCCACTTTAGCCAACACCCCCCTTTAAAAAGGGGAACACCAATTCAAGGTTTAATATCACCACCCCCTAATTGAGGACTAAAAGCTACCTTTCACCAATTAACACACACACCCACTTAGCCCTGTTGCAGCTTACTAAGACAAGCCTCATCCTAGCTTGGTTGAGAGACCTTCCCAACATTTGAACATGAGTATATACTTGATCAATGCCTTCAATGAGACAGCACATGCACTTGAGCCAATGCACCCCCTTTAAAAGAGGAACATCAATTCAAGGTTTATGTAATGATTCCAAGCCATTATGCAAGGATCATCACTGTTTTGGTGTCTTTTTAAAACTTTTTCTGAGTGAGGTATTTCGTCAAACACTTTGTTGATCTACCCTTTAGATGTGTTTATATGTGTGTATGCATCAAATAACAGAAAGAGATAACCATGGAACATACCTCAACCATATGCAATAAGATAGACAAGCCAAAACATCTCAATTCCTCTTTATTCATAAAATAGAGAAACCTGCTACAATGAAGATGTTGATCTGGAATGCTCAACAGATGGCCAAGAAGATAGACAATAAATAAGAGCTGCTACAAAATGCTCTCGCTAATGCAAAATAATGCCTCCAAAGGCTGAATAAGAAATGAAGATCAATACAAGCAGATATGAATGCCAAACTCTCCAGCTAAAGAATGCCATGCTCCAATAGAAGGCCAAAACCCTCAATAACTCGGCCCCGCTGCCAAAAGTGTCCAATCACCCTAATAAATATGCCAACTGATAGATCAGGTGATGGTAAGAATAACCCAGGTGCCTGAATCTCCAAGATCCCTCTCAATCTCCGTAGATCTGAATTTCCCACTGAATGGGGTGCCCCACTAGATGACTGAAACCCTAGCTGGTTCGGCCCTGATGAAGATGGCCTCCAAATTCTCTGAAAATCTATAAGAATATAGATCGGGTGATGGTAAGAATAACCCAGGTGCCTGAATCTCCAATATCCCTCTCAATCTCCGTAGATCTGAATTTCCCTCTGAATGGGGTGCCCCACTAGATGACTGAAACCCTAGTTGGTTTGGCCCTGATAAAGGAGGCCTCCAAATGCTCTGAAACTCTCCAAGAATATAGATCAGGCTATGAGAATCCCGTGGGAGAAGTTTCGGGCTCAGATCTCAAGCGGATCTCCCTAGATCTGAGTTTTACTAAATCACAGGACTAACTGGTGCGCCCCCTCTCTATCTGCACATGAAGCTGATGTAGAATCCTCCTGCAACTGAGTAGATCTGGAACTAGAATGGTGTGGGAGAGTATTGCATCTTCGAGACCAAGCTTGGGACAATATAGGTTGAATCTTTCACCACCGAATCGTCCTCTAGTGTTTGTTATGTCAAAACCCTC
>JASDQU010739417.1:149010-167184 GCA_032191745.1 Picea mariana | reverse complement strand
CTGCTCTTTTACCATTACTTAAAGTTGCATAGACTTCCTTAAAATCTTTATCCTCAACATATTGTTCAATATAACTTTCATGAGTGATTGAATTGTGCTTAAGGATTGTAGCAATTGTACTAGGAGGCCTAGATAACATATCAGCAACTTTATTATGAATGCCCTTTTTATATCTAATGACCAAGTGAAATTGTTGTAAAAACCCCATCCATCTAAAATGCCTTGATTGTTGTAGCTTAGTTTGTGATTGCAAATACTGTAATGGTTGATGATCAGTGTGTATCACTGTTTTTTTTACCCATTAAATAATGTTTTCATTTCTTAACACTTTATACTAGAGCATACAATTATTTATCATAGGTTGGATAGTTAATTATTGTTGTAGTGAAGGTCTCAGAATGATAGCATATGGGTTTTTTGTGTTGCATCAACACTGCCCCCATGGCATAGTCACTTGCATCGGTTTCAATTTCAAAATACTGTTTGAGATCTGGCAATGCCAAAACAGGAGTTGTACTAATCTTCATTTTCAAAGTATCGAAAGCCTTGTTTTGGCTTCCTCCCCACTAAAATCCCCTTTTCACACTTGTTAAAGCATGTAAATGTGTTGCAATCAGAGAGAAGTTTGCAATAAACTTCCTCCAGTACTGTGTTGCTCCCATGAAGCTTCTTACTTCGGTTACATTCATAGGCATTGGCCAATTTACAATAACCTCAAATTTTGAGGGATCAATCTTAAGCTCTCCACCTCCTACAATGTAACCTAGATATACAAGAGATGTTTTGCCAAATTCACATTTTGACAATTTTACAAAAAGTTTCTCTCTTTGCAACACTGAAAGTATCTGCCTAACATGTTGGACATGCTCTTCCCTGGTCCTACTGAATATAATAATATGATCTAAGTATACTATTACAAATTCATCAATGAAAGGCCTAAATGCATCATTCATAACTCTCATGAAAGTAGCAGGTGCATTAGTAAGCCCAAATGGCATCACTAACCATTCAAACAATTCCTGTTTTGTTTTAAAAGCAGTCTTCCATATATCCTGTTCAACAACCCTGATCTAATGGTAACCACTTCTTAAGTCTAACTTAGTGAAATAAACTGAATGTTTCAGTTGATCTAATAAATCATCAATGCGAGGCAAAGGGTAACGATTTTTTACTGTGATTTTGTTCAAACCTCGAAAATCCACGCACATGCGCCATGTGCCATCTTTCTTTGGCACTAGGATGATAGGTGACCCACATGGAGAAGCACTAGGTCTAATGACCCCTTGTTCAACCAACTCTTGTACCTATTTCTTTATCTCTATATTTTCCAAGACTGATAACTTGTACATGCCAATGTTAGGAAGAGGAACATCCTGCTGCAATTGTATCTCATGTTCAACTTGTTGTTTTGGAGGAAATCCTTTCGGGACTTGAAATAACTCATCATAGTCGGAAACAATTCTAACTAATTCATCTTTTAACTTCGCATCACAATCTTTGAAAGTATCAATTCTGATAGTGTCTTTAGCTTTTACCACCATTAAGAGATATCACTTACTGACATTTGCAATTCTCTTCATCTGTCCTGAGTTGATTAGTGATAAATTCAATTTCTTTTTATGAGCCCTTACTATATATTATTTTCCATCTTTAGTTAATTGATACTTATTGTCTTCACGATAGAATATTGCTTTTCTATCATACAAATATGGACTTCCAAGTATGATACCACATATATCTAGTGGAACTACATCCAACTCAACCTCATCTATGAACTGTGAATTAATTGCTTGTTGTAGATATCTATCCAATCTAGAGTACCATGCTTTGGGAGCCTATTTTAGACCATACAATGACTTTTTCAACCTGCACACATAATCTTTGTTCTCTGATAGTTGAAATACTTCTAGTTGCTCAATGTAGAATTATTCTTCAAGTTCCCCATTCATAAAGGTTGATTTCACATCCATCCGATACACTTTAATATTATTGAAGCATGAATAAGCTAACATCAATAAGATTTCTTCCATTATGGAAATTGGGGAAAACATCTCTTCAAAGTCAATACCTTCAACTTGTGTGTATCCTTTACATACCAATCTGGCTTTGTTCCTGGTAACCTATCCATCTTCTTTCAATTTATTTCTGAAGACCCACTTTGTGCCAATCACATTCTTGTACCTTGGTCTTGGAAACAATTCCCAAGTGCCATTCTTCTCTATTTTATCCGCCTCTTCATTCATGGCCTTTTTCCAGAATGCATCCTTGTTGGCTTCTTCAAAATTGTTTGTTTCAATCGAAGATAAGAGTGCTAGGTGCAGTTGTTCTGGTGAATGAATTTTTCTTCAAGTCTCAATTCTTACATCTTTGTTCCTGATAATCTAATCTAGAGGACGATTCTTTTGTACTCGTTTGCTAGGTGTCTTTGGAGGTACTTGTTGAACTTTCTCTTCTACTTCTATTTGATCTTCTTCATCTTCCCCTTCTGCAGCTTCTTCTTCGTAAACATGTTCCATTGATTCCTTTTCTTCTTCCTTTTCTTTGAGTGCTTGTTCAATTATTTTGTATTCTTATATTTGAACCTTTAATGGAGTGATTATCTGATCTAGTTATTTAGAGTTTGAATTCTGAGTGTCTTCTTTCTTGTCTAGTTCTTCCTGGAGCTTCTTGTTTTTCTTGTTTTGTCTTGTTATAACTTCTATAGCACTCAATAGTTCTTCTCTGTAGTCAACTTATTCCTCTTCATATTCCTCTCTAGTGTCTTGTTTATCAGAGTCTTCTATTGCCATGAATAAAACTATTTCTTTTTCACTTTCACCGACTTCATCTTCGTCTGATGAGAAGCAGTCTTCTTTGGTGCAGAAACGTTTCTTGAAGACTTTATTTTTGGTTATTTTGCCTTTATATGTTTGTTTTCTATTTGAATAATATTCTTCATTTCTTTTCTTTTTCTTGTGAGGACATTTGTTAGCAAAATGACCAATACCATCACAATTAAAAAAAATCAATGGAATCTTACCTCTATATCTGCAACCGGTTCCAATTCTCAGTATTCTGACAAAGTTGGCCACTTCTTCATCATATTCTGAGATGTCATTGTTCCTGCTATCTTTTTTTTATTTTTGGTTTCCCTTTTGATTTAACTTCTTGGATTCTTTGAATGTTTCTTCTTTTATACCTGAATTCTCTTGTGCAGTTCTCATTTCATAGGCTGTGAAGATTCCATGTAGTTCATGCATGCTTATTGAGTTTTGATCTGCTCTTTCTTCTATTGTTGAGATCTCAGGATCAAATATCATTGGAAGATATCTTACACTACAAGGAAAATACCCTCTAGCGGAGGTTTTTGCGGGCGTCCCTATAAAAATATCTCAAAAATATGTTTATAGCATATGATACTAGAGGAGGTGAGCAAGTGGAGGTTTTAGTGGATGTTTTTACACCGGTGATTTTATAAGTACCTAATGCATCGGTGTGTTCTCTACAATAGGCGCAATGGTGCCCTCAAAACTAGTGCACCTTAGCAGGGATATTTCAAATAAAGAACAATATTATCCGGTGCACTACAGAAATAATGACACACCGGGAAATAATGGCACACAGTAATAGCGTTCTTTTAAAAATATACGGTGCACAATATAACACTAGAAGCACCAGGGCCCTATTAGTAGAGTGCATCGTCATATGGTTAAATAAAAAAAATTTACACAGCAATGTAGGATTGTGTCAAAAAATATATACTGGTGCACTCCATTNACCGTGTCATGCTTAAACAAAAAAAAAATCACTATTGTAGTTTTTCAAAAAATGTATTGTGGTGCACTATGGAGTAGTATACGCACATGTGCACACCCAAAAAACATGCATCATGATAGGGATATTTTTTTTTAAATATAACCAGTAGGCTCATTAAACATGGATGGTCTGGCTCGGTTGTGCATTGAGCACATTGGAACAAGGTTTTATTAAAAAACATTTACTGACGGTAAAAATCATTTTTACCATTTTCAATGTTGTAAGATCTCAAAAGAACCGGTGCAATCTTTCCCTATCTGAAGCGCCCTTCCATCGGTGCTTTCCTTGGTTGAATTCCTTTCATCTATTGCTCGGTGTGTGAATTTCAAATTTTTCCAAACAATTTCACAAGAGCACAATTCGAAATTCACAGACCAAGCAATAACTGAATCTAGTACGTCTCAACCATGCCTCCCCGACGACAAAATGTCTAGGTAATGTCCTTGTTTCTTCATAACTTAAGTTTTCACCGGATTAAAATTTAAAATTGACTGAAATTTTAAGTGTAAAAAAAAAAACAAAAAAAAACATTCAGTGCATTCGAGACTCTTGGCTCGCACCACATACGATGCGACCTATAAATTTATAGAGTGCACCGTGTACCTTGTTACATTTCTCGGTGATGGATTGGTAAATGTAATCGCACTGGCACATCCATTTAATGATGCACCAAAGAAAATCATATAACTGGTGGGGCGATGCGTTAATGTACATATAACACACCATAGTGTTAAAGTAGATAGTGAACCACCCTTATCAGATATATTTTTACGCAGTGCATTGATAGACGTGCACATTGAGGCGTTCATGTTTACCAAATGCACCATCGATAAATGTAACATTGTGTTGTGGTGCTCCTAGTAAATATTTTTGGTGGCACCAGGCGTAGTGCGATAGGATCGATCAGAACGCACCATAATAAGTTCCATACTCAAAAATTTGTTAAAGGTTATGTGACAGTGAGACTATGTTATTTATATGCACCGGTGTGTGTAGTTAACATATACACACCACATTTTTATGCTAATTTTAAATAATTGTTTACTTCTTTAATATTTTATTTTTTTTTGTTTAAGTGGTGCACATGATAAAAGTAACGCACCAGGGCATATGTGTTGTAGTGTAGTACCCTGGTGTGGTACTATTTTCCAATGCACCACATAACACAGTAGAACATATTTTGGTCGATGTGTCAGTTTACACAGATGCACCAGGCACAGTACTCCAAATATCTATTGGTGCACCATTGATGGTGCGTGACTATTTTTTCGGTGCACCGTTAATGTACTTATCTTATTTTTTGAAGGAAGTTATTTTTCTGTATTTATAGATAAATTTACCATTCAATAGATTTTTTTCAATGTTTTATGTATGAGTGAGGCTGATGTATTTCATATGTTAATAATGCAGAGAGAGCAGAAGCAGTAGCAGAACCAGAGGGTGGACCTGTACAATGTTGTATGGGAATGAGAGGGGAGTGAGAGGGAGAGGGATTTGTACCCTTTCCCTATTACTCTAGTGACTCGTGCTCTATTGAGGGATGTAGGACTCCTTAAGTAATATGAGGAGGCTGCATCCCTTAAGGGGCACTCTGGTTTGTTGGTGAATTTGAGCCGTCGATGGGATGTCCATAGATAAGCTTTACGTGTGGGTCTAGATCAGTGGTACCATCCCACTGAGGAGGATATTTAATTTATCACTGGGCTATCCAGTAGAGCGGAGGATTTTCCCCAGTTCCTATATGTCCCAATAGATGTTGTTGTTGAGATTCATCTCATGTACTCTTAGCGATATATTTTGGCTGAGATACTATCCCCAGCTGATTTTCAGGTGTCTGGTGGATAGCTGAAAATTGCGTCTTTTGGTGCAGAGGAGGCTAGGTGCCTCTTGTTGGTGCAAGTTTGATTAGAACAAGGTCCTTCTCAGGTTACCAACAAAAGGTATCGAGTAGTCTAGAGCACTGGCATTTTCATCTCCTCCTAAGAGAAGAAGTCTCACCCGAAACGCTGTTGAGACAAATAGATAGGGAAGGGTAAGGAAAAGACTTAGGAGGATTCACAAAACCTTCAGGACTCATCCTGACCTTGCACAATACATCTAGCCATCGAACAGATATGAATCTTATGTGTGCAATAATCAAACCTACTTATGTTACCGAAAATCATTTAAGCATAGAACCATCATGAGGAACGCATAAACCATAAAGAAATATTGTAATGCATGAGTAAAACATAAGAAGACATAGCATATTTTGAAAATTTAGGTCCTTGTTTATATTATCTTTAGAATATTCCTTCATTTACAATAATAGAAGCATACAGTAGTGCTCTATTACAGAATCTTGGCTCTGGACTCATGTCACAAAGCTCTAACTCTCAAAAGGGTACAAACTACATTACAGACTCAGACCTTTCCTTGATTTGACTGACACCAACCCTATAGGGAGGGAAAGATCATGTTGAACTTGATCACAATTCAACTGAACCCATAGCTAATCAACCCTTTTACAATCATGTTCATCCCTATATATAAGCTAGGTTTTCTCTTCCATCTCGGCTTGCACACTTTCTTGTTCTGTAGAAATCGTTGTTTCTTAGCTGGAGTTGTGTTGTCTTTAGCAATTGATTTTTGTTGCTCTGTTGTCCAATTTCTTCTAAATATTGTGCAAATCATACTCATTCAAAACTTTTTTGATTCCTTATCCCAAAAATGAAGGACCCAACAGGCTCCAACCACAACCCTTGACTCGCCCTCGAGTCAACTGTTTGGTTCTTTCACAGATTCCTGGAGAACCTGCTATTTTCCCTTGTCCTCCTTGTCTTCTTCCCTATTCTATTTTGTTTGTGCTTTCTCTTCTTTTTCCTATTCAAACAAAGGGCCCAACTATGGGACTAGATGCAAGGCTCTCTCCCTCACTCATTGAAATTTTCCAACCTTATCCTTCCACTTCTTGGCAAGGAGTGATGCCTCTGCAACAAATTGTTGGGTCGCCTCTGTACTACACCCCTTTGGCTTGGACGAGACCAACAAGTTCCACTCAGAATCTGTTTTTGCATCAACTTGATGCATTTGCATGTACATTTTCTAAATCACAGGTCAGAAGTCGCCCAACATTTTCATTGCTACGGAGTGTGCCTAAAAGAGGGTGTTCAGTTCATTGTCCACATGTTGGATCTAGTTGAACTTTTGTTGTTGCTCCATCGAATCCATTGTGGCTGCAACTTTGTCATTCAAGATCTAGATCTTGGTGTGCACATATTCCAAGACCTGGTTGTATCGAGCGATGATGCCCATCCAATCGCTGACTTCTAGGAAGATATTTGTGCATTCCATTGTGTACTTGTGTAGTGTTCCTCGGCAATTGTTTCCTTCCAGTACTATCTTTTGCACCTTCTCTTGTAGCTTCTGAGGTTGTTTCTCTGCTTCCTTTTGAGTTTTTCACAACTGTACTTCCGTATTCTCGGCGTGAGTGGCGAGTTCTGTCCATGCTCTTTGGAGAAGCTCAATTTGATGCTCTGGCTCACCTGCATCGCTGGCTTTAGGCAGTTCAGGTGCAACCTTCTGAATCCCCGACTAGGCTTCAGCAAGCCTTTCCTTCACTCTTTCCAATCTGCATTCAACCTAGATTTTTTAGTACACTTCTTGTGTTCTTCATGCTTGCGCAAGTAGCGCTTCCACCCTTGCGACCTAGGAAGACCTCTCGTCCTACTGGATCCTTTTCTCTAATTGATCAATTGATACTCTGATTAGTCCAAATAAGTGCATCATTGGCCACTGTACTAGGTCAATGGATGAAGGGGCTGCATCTCTGGGTGATCATGTCTGCAATGACAGTCCACTGGCCCTTGAATGATCTGAGCGGGTCTCTACCTCCTCCTTTGTTGATGGTCTTGGTGTGATCCTCAAACTTAGCACTAAGGGAAAGAGAGTCAGGACCTTTGTTCTGGATATGCAGAGTTGCATCAGCTCTGCGCATTGCTGAGGGTTCTGGAGAACCCGCTCCATCTATTCTCACGTAGATGTCACGCTCTGCCTAGGTGTTGATTTGGGTTCCTTTTGAACCTCTGGTATCTCCTTCCCTTTTGTTGCATCTGCTTCTTTCATTGTGATTTCTTGGTCACCCTCACCCTTGGATGGTGAGGGTATTTATAGGTTTCTTTGGGCTTGCGGCTCCTCCATGGTTTGGGAGTCATTTTCTTACACAGGAGGCACAGTCTGTTGGTCCTGGATGTCTGGGTTCTGACCAGTCAGTTGCATGCTCTGTTCTGGTACTTTGGGGTTTGGACTAGAAACTTATGTTCTCATCTTAGGAAACTCATGGGTTGTTTCTAGGGGTTCTCACTCCCCTTGCTCTAGCTGATCGAGTTGCATCGGCACTGGGTTTGTGATTTGGGGTGGACTGGTGGTTTCTAGGTTTGGCGACTGGGATTGTCTTGATGGCGGGGGGGCTCAGTGATGAATGTGGATGGAAATCTTTCAAGATCAAGGGAATCCTGAATGTGGATGATGGGGCCTTCTCTGATTATTTCGTGGGTGCGGGGTACAGTCGATGCAATGGTTTGGGGGTTTAGAGGTTTATTCAGTGAGACCTCAATTCTGAGCTTCTTCACCATTGGTTCAATAACGAACACAACACTCAAGATCTTGTTGACGTCCTCACCTAAAAGCACGGTGTTACCTGGAAGCTGATGGAGGACCGGTAGCGTTATTTTCTTACGCTTTAATGGTTGTGTCTAATCTTCCTCCTCAGAGTCTGATTGTGCCAGAGATTCTTGCTTTTGTGGCTTTGATCTTGTGCTCAGTCCTACCCCTAGTTCTTTTCCTTTCTTCTTTAGCAGCTCGTTCGGTAGGGTGTAGTGCATCCCTGATTTAAGTGGGTTGTGTTTAACTCCTGGCCACGACATTACTTCTTTGTTGAATTCCTCTTCGTCCAGATAGAATGACAACATCCTTGTATGGAAATCTTCCCTACTAACATGCCTCGGCCATACAAACGTATGGTGTTGTTTCGTGCTGAAGGAAATGTTTCTTGTGTTACAGTTGAGGATTTCCTACAGAATTCACAGCCTCTGTGTTGCGTCTATCAGGCCATTGTACCACTTAGAAAATGTTGTGGGGTTGAAGGATGCATTCTTGGAATCTGTCCTGGACTGACAAGGCTCAAACATCTTTGAGATGTGCCCCTTGTCTGGTTGTGTAGACGGTCTTCCCATAGGTGGCTTCCATTTGTACATTGCAAATTCCATCAATAGACATTTGTAGGTGAAGGTTCCTCCCTTCTCCTGTGCTTCCTCGCATGCCACTAATAGTTCCTCCAGCAGGTACCTACACTAGTTGAACACAATGTCGTTGGCGAAAAAGTTTGCTATTGATAGTGCATATACCGTGCATTCTCCCTTGTAGTATGATCTCATAACCTTGTTGGCTATGATGTAACAGCTCGTCCTGACAGTTTCTGGTAGTATGGGGTTGATTTTTGTTGTGTGTCCCACCCTTTTTGTGTTGAATTTTTCATATAGGTTGAGCTCTCCTTTATTTTTGTCATGCTTACCAAGACCCTGGAATCCTTTCGACACATACTCTCCTTCAAAGGATAGTTCGATAAGCTCATGGATATCTTCAGTGTGGATTGGATACCACCTATCCAACCAGAGACTTTGGTCATGCACTCTGCTTATTAGAAACTTTGTGCACCGCACAACCTCACCAGTGGTACCGAATACTGGTAGGTCTCTAAGGTTCATGATGGTCGGGTTGAATAAGTTGAAAAATTATGTTTTTGGCACGAATTACATGCCTTCCAACTCATCTGGAGCCATATCCCAGAAGACATCTATGTGCATCTGGGGGAACAAAACTGGATCTGTTAGGTCAAGATTGAGGATCTTAACCTGCTCCACCTTCCCCTTGAGATTGCCCACGACCTCGACTCGAGGGTCGCAGGGATCATCTAGTACTGCATCCTTAGACATGGATCTTTGAATTTTTGTGGCTCTCGGCATTGTGGATTATGAGTTATCACAACTTCTGTGGTAAGATAAGGACTAGGGTCATGACTACAGGTTTCACAATTGTACAGGCTTGCTCGCTCTTCATAATTCAAAATTTACTAAGCTCTTTTGAAAATGATGGGTGTTATGGCGAATTATCAAAGGCTTATACTTGGCTTAGCGGGAAATTTTATCAATAACTGCGGTTCATCATGACTGTATGGACACAAATGGATTTGAGTTGTCTGACGGGATGGTTGAATGGGTTAAATTCTATCAGACGATCCTGGAATTTACTTGGGTGAGTTGGATATGGACGTGGTCAGTTTCAGACATTTCTATTTGATGGGTGGGAATCCTGACATGAATACCGAGGGCATATGTGTGTATCACAGCTTTATGGCTTAGACGGGGTACTGTAATAGAAATAAAGTTTGTGACTAGACTAGGTTCATGTGGTCACATGGAATCAGATCGTATTCGTATTCATTCTCCCTCTGACCACAAAGAGGATCCCCTTCATAATAATGATTGTCATTAACGGTTTATTTTACGCTTCGGATCTTGTGTTGCTAAGTCATTCTTTCTGTATCAAACAACACTTAAATAGAAAATGAACTATGTGTCATGGCGCAACACTACACATATTGACTTTATTAACTGAATTTACAAAAAATTCAGAAAACTCAAATCTAACTATTATACATGCTCCTTCGGACTAGAGCAACAGTCCCTTTTTATCAGTTTTGAGACATATAGGGTTTCAGGCAAGCAACATTCACCCATCCTGGCTGTAGCATACCATCCATTTGCTCAAGTCTAACTTCTCTTGAGGGTCGGATCTCCGCAATTATAAATGGTCCCAACCAATGCATGCACAACTTGCTAGGATGCATCTGGTACCGACTACCATAGATTAGAACCTTGTCTCCTTGCTAAATACCTTAGTATTAATATGTATGTCATGCCAAGATTTTTGTCTTTCTTTTTCAACTGACTGATGGAATTCTACTATAAATCTGGTCTCCTCGAGTTCTTGTAGCTCCATAAGTCTCTATGCAACTGATTCCTGCTCCGACATATGTGTGATATGTGCAATGTATAAAGTTGGAGTGATGAATTCTATAGGCACCACTGCCTCTTTCCCATAAACTAGATGGAACGGTCTGTACCTCTGGAGTTTCTTTGTGGTTGCCCTATAATCCCATAGTACTGCTAGAACTCTGTCGTCCCAGTCTTCCTGATTTTCACAACACACTTTTGTCAATCCTCTCTCCAAAATCTTGTTGAATGCTTCTACTATTCCATTGGCCTGTGGGTGGTAGGGGTTTCTTTTGTGATGTTGGATCAGGAACTTTGTTGTAAGATTTGTTATAGTTTTACTAATGAAATGAGCTCCCTGATCACTAGTAAGGCTCCTAGGACATCCAAATCGTGTGATAATATTTCAAAGATGAACCTAGCAGCAGTATCAATTGAACAGTCCTAAACAGCTACTACTTCAGCCCAACACATAAGGTAGTCATTTGTGGTGATGATGTACCTAGCCTTTGAATTCTTGGTTATTGGGTTGATTGGTCAAATGAAGTCAACTGCCCACTTCTCAAATGCTTGAAGAGATCAAACTGGTTGAAGTGGTAATTCATCTCGGCGTAATGGATTACCTACTCTTTGACATACATCACATGATCTAGCATATACCTTTGCATCCTTGAAGAGTGTTTACCACCAAAGTCCAACTTGTAGAACTTTTTGTGCGGTGGCCTTTCCTCCTATGTGACCTCTTGCAACTTCACTGTGGCATTCCTAGAGTATATCATGTCTTTCATGATCCAAGACACATCTTCTGAGGATACTATCTAGTCCTAGTTTATACAACTATCTCGCGATCAAATGGAATCTATTTCTCTAACAACCATGTGGCATTTATGGGTTGCAGAATATGTTTATGGGAATACACCTATACTTAAGAAGACTTCTATGTCCTCCAGGTATTCTGTTATGGCCTCAACTCGGAGAAAGTCTGCATCTGGGAGCTGGTCATCAACTGCTCCGCCACTTTCCCCTTACTCTAGTCTGGATAGGTGATCAGGTCCTACATTGCATCTTGCCGACTTAGAAATAAATTCAAAAGAAAACTCCTTGAATAATAGAAACCATCTACAAATTCTCCCTTCCAACACAGGTTTGTTAACTAGATATTTCAATGCAGAATGATCAGTAAAGAACTTGAAATGAGAACCTAACAAATAATGCCTAAATTTCTACAAAGCATAAAACATGGCTAGACCCTCCCTTTCTATCGTTGTGTAGTTTCACTCATCTTGCGAAAAATTCTATCTCACAAAGTAGATAGGATGATCCATGGCTCCATCTCCAGGTTGCGTTAAGATAGCTCCTAAGGCAATTCCTGAAGCATCTACATGGACGTGAAATTCATTTTCCCAGTTTGGGAATATTAGAATCAGTATTGTGTTGAGATTCTCCTTGAGTGTCTCAAATGCTTTATCACATTCTGGACTCCATTGAAACATTTCAGCCTTTTTCAATAGGTTTTCCAGAGGTGAAGTAATGTTGGCATATCTTCTAATGAACCTGCAATAGTACCTAGTGTGTCCCAGTGTGGAGCACAACTGCTTTGCACTCGTAGGTGGTGGCATGTTCACAATAACCACAACTTTGGTTGGATCTACCAATACTCCTTCTCACTATATTATGTGGCCCAACAAATTTCCATGTTGTACATAGAAGATACACTTCCTGAGATTCAATGAGATCTACAATTATCTGCATCTGTCAAACATTAGTCGTAATAGCACTACATGTTCCTTGAGAAAACTATATATCGTCCAATCATCCATTTAAAATTCTATAAAATTGTGAATGAACTCTCTAAATGTTTCTATTACAATCCTGGAAAAGACTGCAGGAGCATTCTTTAAGCCAAATGGCATCACATTGTATGTGAAAGATCCCCATTCTGTTATGAATGTGCTCTTTTTTTTGTCGTCTTCGGCGATCCTGATCTAGGGGTACCCTAAAAATCCATTTGTGAATGAGTATGTTTCCTTCTCCACAACCTGTTCTAGAACCTCATCAGTGAAAGGTGTCGGTAAGGTTCATTCACACAAGCAAAGTCAAGGCTTCTATAGTCTACAGAGACCCTAATATCCTATGTGCCTTTCTTTCTTTGAATAACTATTGGGCTGACCTATTCTTCTTCTTCCACTGAGAAAATGAGTCTTTCTTCCAAAATTTTATCTATCTCCTTCTTAAACTTCTCTTTTACTCTAAGGTTAAGGTGGTATGGTCTATGTCTCATAGGATTGGATCCTGGTTTTAGTTTAATTTTCATTTCTCCCATAACTCCTTTGATTCCCCTTAACTCTGAGAAAGTCTTCGGGATCAAATCCTCATATTCCTGCAGTAGACTCTGTATCTCTTGAATGGTTTGCCCATCCCAGTAGTCTCCTACCATAGCTACCTTAGGTTTCTCTGAGGTCCCTATATTGACTTTGTGCAATCTCAATGGGTAATTGTAGGAACTATCAGTCTGACTGGGTATGGTGTTCTATATTTTTATGTTCCCTTTCGTCTCTTTGATGGATAGGTTCCTCAATTCTTCTAAATCATCTGGGATTTCTGATTCTCTGCTAATCTTATAGCATTTTATAGGCTTCTTGGTTGCGGGTATGTGAAAGCTAGTCTGAAGTTCCCGACTATGCTTGGCACATACCACTAAGTTTCATTTTTTATTACTATTATCTGTAAAAAGAAATTCTTCAATATTTTGTAGGACTACTTCTAGCTTAGGGTACTTACTTGTAAATGATAAGTCCTTGTAGAAATGAGCTTCCAGCGTCAGCCAGTCATTGGTATGTCTTTTGGTTTCCTCATGTAAGAACCAAGATTTCAGGATTGGTCCTAGAGAGTGGGAAAATACCTGAACCCAGAAGCGAGAGGGTATTTCCACAACTTGCCATTGTGTCACACACTGTTCAATATGTGCTTTAGGATCATATTTTTCGTTGAACAATCGCACAAATTGGAAATCCATCTACATCTCTGGTTTCAGCTGCTCCTTATTCTGAAATCTATACTTGATGGCTTGCTTCACATCATCCCAATATCTGAGTAAGGCTTTATGATTGGCCCACCATCTGGCAAGGGTGTCCTAGAGAGCTACATCCAGTACTGAGATTCTTTGGCCCTCTACTACTATTTCTTCCATGTTGAGCAGAAAACTATCGAGTTCTGAGGTGCCATCATATACTGGATGCTCTCTAACTTTGGCCCCAATCCATCTAGTTTTTCTGATAGTTTCACATATCCTTGAGAATATTTCATACGAACCTTGTTTCCAACTGTCAAAATCCAATTCTAAATCTTTGTCTGCTGACTGTATGCTTCTCCAACTTACTGATCCATCAGCAGTAGGATTTATATAATCATCTCTTGTTCCTGTTGTTAAGGTGTACAACTAGTCCAAGTCTTTTCCCTCCATATTATTGTCTGTTGGCTCTGTATATCTGGGCCCTACATATGGCTCCAAAGGTTGAACTACCTTGATTCCATCATCCTCAAAGGTCATGGTGTCTTTATTTAAGTCGATTACTGCATAGTTTTCATAGTCCTAATCAATGCCAGGTAGTGCAGGGTAAGGGTTCCTATCTCCCATGATCTCTATGACTTCAAAGTCAGCCACTGTCTTTACTCCTACAAAATCTATTTCCACATTCTCCAACCTTCCTATGGGGAAGATACAATATTGGTTTTCCATTCTTAACTAAATTGGGGAATATGTCATCCTAGGTTTTCCTAAGGCTTCCCAAGTCTTCTTAGGCAGAATGTTCACATCAAATCCCAGATCCAAAAATGACATCCTTAATATCAAATTCATCTAACTGGGCTACTAGTTTGAATTCTTTTCCATATCATACTTTTCTTCTCTACACTCTCTGAGTGTTCTTCTCAGGAAGATTATCCCTTATTCCTGCTTCTATGGGTTCTTCATTCCCTAAGACTAGGTATAGTGCATTATGAAACTTCTCTGTTAAGTGATCATTCCTGAGAATGTTGGAAAATAGTTGAAACCAAAGGTCAACTACATTATGTGGTTTCTCTGTTTGTCTTAGTATGACTACATGGTTTCTGGGTGTAGAGGGTCAAGCAGGGACCTGCGCAATCTTAGGATAAACAATAGGCTGTGGGATTTTCACTAGCATCTCAGGGCTAGGAATTTTCTGAAATACTTCTATGGCATCTTTAAAGAACTGTTTCTATTTTAGAGGGTCATACCTATCTTCTTTAGGTTCTTCTTTATGGATCTGGGGTAGAGTGTCAGCATCAGATTCTGTCTTTTCTCCTCCTCGAGTAAAAATATTGAGGTTGGGAAATTGTCCCTTAATAAATTTCTTGATTTATGAACTGATGAGGTTATTTCCTCGTTGTTGCACCCTATTTTCCCATTTTGCAGTTAATTTTGGGTAGTCTTCAGTTGCGTGCCCATAGGTTCTGCAGTGAGAGCACCATGGTCGCCTTGGATGAGGACAATATCGATCCATGTGGGATTTCTCATTGCAGCTATAACATCTGCTTGGCCCTCTTCCCCCAGTTCTTCCTCCTCTGAAGTCTCCTCTAGCTCCACCTCCTCGACCTCTTCCTGGTCCCTAAGGGTTTTCATTCACCCTGAATGTTGTTCAGTCTAACCTATTTGCAAGTGCATCCAACACTCTACATTGATTGGTAGTATGTGTGGTAGATGTGCAGAAATCACAGTGTACTATATTTGGTATTGTCAAATGTTTATGCATAATGGGGCACTGTCTTGGCCCATGCCCATGGATTCGACAAATTTCACAATACACAGTTGTTGTTGTTGCTTGGCATCTTGGAAAAGCATGATACGGGGTGGGGTTATGGAATGTTAAGTTTCACAGACACTTGTGAAACTCCTGTTGTGGGTCCTGGTGGGGCTCCCACTGGATTTTGAGGAGGTCTCATTCCCCTCATTCGTGGGCATTCATTCACCATATTTCCTTCTGTATAACATCTGGTGCACCAGACCTGCGGTCGTCCTGGTCTAGGTATCGTCAGCTCTTGAATCTTTTATGTTAGCGCTAATATTTTCCCTTGTAGGTCTGCCAATTTCGCATCTGCTAGGGGTCTGGTCACTCTTAGGCTCCCAGGGTATCCCACCATGGCTTCAATACTAATCGATCATTCCAAGGTGTCTTTCAAAGTGGCTATCCACTATTGCGTTAGAAGAATCCTGGTTAGAGGTAGCAATCCCTGAATGTACCAGTCCCTTTGATGTTCCTCATGGACTAGATGTGTTAACCTCCCTATAGCATCTTTAAACATCTAGCTATATTCCCAGGCTGATTCACCTTCCCGTTGTTGGATCTCACGCAACTCAGATAGATCCTGTTGTTCTAACTGAGGTAGTTTGAATTCTGTTATGAACCTTGTCAGTACCTGGCTAAGTGTGAACGCTTGACATTGTATTCCTGGCACTCCTAGCTCTATGATATTCATGTACCACTTGAGAGCGCGACCCCTCTTTCAAGCCATGACTCTACCCCAGCCTTGCCCTACCCCAAGCGAGGGTGTTTACACAGAACCATCATGAGGAATGCATAAACCATAAAGAAATATTGTAATGCATGAGTAAAACATAAGAAGACATAGCATATTTTGAAAATTTAGGTCCTTCTTTATATTATCTTCAGAATCTTCCTTCATTTACAATCTCAGAACCATACAGTAGTGCTCTATTATAGACTCTTGTCTTTGGACTCATGTCACAGAGCTCTAACTCTCAAAAGGGTACAAAATACATTACAGACTCAGACCTTTTCTTGATTCGACTGACAACAACCCTATAGGGAGGGAAAGATCAGGCTGAAATTTATCACAATTCAGCTGAACCCATACCTAATCAACCCTTTTACAATCATGTTCATCCCTATATATAAGCTAGGTTATGTCTTCTGTCTCAGCTTGCACGCTTTCTTCTTCTGTTGCAACCATTGTTGCTTAGCTGGCGTTGAGCTATCTTTCGAAAATGATTTTTGTTTCTCTTTATTATTCTATTTTCTAGCTTCTTTTGAAGCTTGCACAACTCGTACTTAGTCAAAACTTGTGTGATTCCTTATCCCAAAAATGAAGGGCCCAACACCTCTCACTCTTAGTGATTACCATATCCCATTTTACCAGTGATGGTCAATGCATTAGCTTCCCTTTTTTGTATTATGTTGATTCGTTGGTACAATGACCATAGTGTATTAGATGGTCTGTCATTTTTTTACGACAGGTTTGTATAGTGCTCAAAAAATGTCGGGCTATGATACGTGGGAGGTCGAACTTCCCATTTGCATCAGAGTTGTTTTGATTATTTTTTCAGAGGTTTCCATAGATGAGGCCGATTTGTTTCCATTAGCCTCCTAGAATGAGGACTCATGTGTGGATGCACATGTGAGGGGACATGATTCCCAAGAGGGGCCACGTAGAGTTTCCATCCAGGATTGCACCAAACACACTAGGGCTACTAGACAGTGCGGCGGATCACATGTTTGTCATGGTGTTGTTTCCTTATGCATGTTTGGATTGGTGAGAATGTTTGAACATCCTCTTCATAGTAGATGAGCCACTAGATGATAGAGGTAATATTAGTGTTTTGTTTAAATTAATATAGATTCATTTTATTGTCTTACTTAATTAGAATAAAATTAATTCTAACACGTTCTTTAACTTTTTTTATTGAATTGTTTAATGAATCGACTGTTTAATTATTGTTCTGTACTATATATATTGCAGATATTGGCAGTTTCATTAGGGACATGCCTCCTCCCCCAACAGATGACGATGAGGATATGATGCTTGAAGTTTTCGTTGGTCAGGGTCCTTAGGTGCAGATACCTAGCGGCATGCGCCATAGGCTCGATACCAAATTCAGGTTGAATTTGGGCAACCAACTCTCTGCACTTTTGACTAAGGTGGGAGTCTACCCTGCCCTGATGTGAGACATCAAGGGAGATCCTATGCTCTTAGAGTTTTGGAGGGAGATGTCGCATGATTTGATTCCTCTTATGTGTCACATTATCGTTGGAGCTCCTAGGATACTAGCAAAAAGGAGGGTCTCGATGATAGGCACAACTCTTCTTCCTGTACGGCATGTTAGTCCAATGCCCCATTGATTGATGAGGGTAGTCATGATCATCCTTCTCCACATCCTCCACATCCTCCTTGACCTCACCCAGATCATGAGGAAGCATCACATGTTCCTCATCCTCCTCTTTCACCTCACCTAGATGAGAATGTCGGACCTATTCATCATCCATCATCTTCCACTACAGACTAGGCCTCCACTACTGTTGTAAATATGCAA
>JASDQU010739417.1:115676-137293 GCA_032191745.1 Picea mariana | reverse complement strand
ATGTTAAATTATGATTGTTAGATGTGTGTGGTGATGTTATTAGAAAATGCTTGTCTTTTGTTAGATGTGATCACAATGATGATGCCCTATTAAATTATTAGATATGTGTGCTAGCTAATTAATGATGTTTATATGTGCTAGAGGTATATATAATTAAATGATGTTAGCTAGTGAATATAAATGTGTATTTTAGATGTTGATTATGTTTGTTATAAGATGGTTATCATCATCATGTTTATTTTTATAAATTACAAAGTTCGATATGGTTGAAACTATAATTATAAAATTGAAACTATAATTGCATAGATAGTTCATTATACATATTCATTCTAACTATTTTTTTTCCAAAAAAAAAATTACATATGAATAAATTACATATTCATTCTACACTAAAAATTGCTATTATAAAAAAGTTATGATCTCCAATGATAAGCATTCTATTGACTTTAAAATTTTATGGATGCAAATCTTCCTATTGTTATTTTTTTCATTATTTCGTAAGTAGATTGCTATCAAATTTTAAAATATTACTTCATTAATTGTGGTTTTTCTCAACATTGGGGGCATAAGTTTATAAATATTTTCAAAAGCAATGATAAAAGTATGTAAACTAACAAACACTACTTTAGTTAAACACCAAATTATCACAAAATCATGTTATAAATTTAATTTTGTAATTATAAACCACATTTTTTCTTAATCTTACTTTTAAATCTACAAAATAAATGAACATAAACTTAGTTTTTGAATCATCATGTTTACATATCCTCAAAAATGATGTACTATTAAACATGCATATCAACCATATCATTACATCTAATTATATCAACATAAAAAGTAGAATTTTATATCCCATTAAAAGTTCAACTGGACATTTAACATTTTTCAGGATTTCACAATTGGATATACTTAAAGAAGATGAAACATTTTTAAATATATTCAACGACATATAAATATGTTCAAATAACAAGTGTTTCATGCAATCACAAATAATTTGAAAGATAAACACAATACACATCAAACTGAACGTTAACCAACTAAAATTGTTCAATGATTTGTTATAATTAACTTAACATTTCCTCTATCAAAAGATCAATAAAAAACAATATAATTAGCGAAATAAAGAATATAACAAAAATATACAACAACAGTATTAAAGATGAAATAAAACATGTACATATCACTCTCTATTGTGATCACCCTCGTTATCTTCCTTGCTTGGAATGATAACATTGTTTTTCTCAAAATTATGTTTTGATCTAGGGTCGTGTCTTAATACAAACCACCAATCCCTATCCAACACATATGGGTTAAAAAACACTTGGTTGCAGTGTTTTGGGAAAACATAAGGATCCTTAGCTTCATCCCACATATTTTTAGAGATGATACATGTTGTTCTTTAACTGCTCTCTTCTACTATCTGAGTTGTTGACCCAAGGTTCTTATCTTTCAGGTTACCAACAAAGCCTCTAAAACTATCGGCCCTCCTGGTAAACCAGAAGGCAACACAGTACATAGAATGCACTATGCAGTCTCACCTGGGATAGCTTTAAATGGGTGGTTGTAAGACTCAGGTGTTTACAGACTAGGATTGAGTATGAGATAGGGGTTTTTTAACCAGATCCATGCACTATGAACTATGAAGGTAATATACCTATTCCTCATGGGTACATATTTCCATTGCACAAGTTACTTACCAAGCAGCATATTCGTGTTCCATAACAATGTATTAACTCATTTATTAATCATAACAATAACTGTTGAAAGAAAGTAAAGAGATGCATACATTCATTACATTACACAGTTATTACCATGGTTCACCCCCTGCTGGGTTATGTCCACAAATATTTGGCTCTTGGCTCTTTTATTATGGCAGTTTTGCATTTCTGGCACCACGCACTTACAATTCCCCTCTTATGGGTAAGATCTATATGAGGAGAACTAGATCACACCAGGCTCTATAGCCTGTGAACTAATCCTCATATCTACCTTCTCTCCTCTTTACTAGCTCAACATCTTACAAAAATGGTACATAAAATTATTGCATAACGCCTCCATTCATGTATTACTCTAATGGAATAGTATAAGAACCTGAACCCTTACAAAAGTAAACTTACTGTTAAAACGCCAACCTAATATATCAAACTCAATCAACCAAAAACCTCTATATGATACCTATGTATCTATATTTATGCATTTCAGGCTCTTCATCCTTCTTACCGAAAATTACCAAAACCCTAACCCTACCAATGTTAGGTCTTCCTCCCATGCACTTGTGTTGTTCTTCCTCCAACTGTCGCTTTCCTTGTGCACGCTTTCTTGCATGCACACGTGTTGTTCTTTCTCCAGATGTTACTTCTATTTATGCACGCTTTCTTTCCCAAGATCGTCCTTCTATCCACTTTAGCCTGGTGCCAACAGGCCCCCAACACTAACATGTGACTCGTCCTGAGTCACCTAATATTCATGAGCTACCTCGATCTCCTCAGTGATCGTCTAGAACTTTTCCTTTAGCTCTATTTCTTTTGTCAGTTCCTGCACGTTCTTCTCCTTAATGGTATCTACTACCTGAACTTCCACTTCGTGGTTCAATAATCCTGCACATTCTACTTGTGTCTTTATTATCTGTGTTCTAGCTCCTTCTGCCTGTGCGAGTAATTTTGGTACCCGTTCCTGCAATGGTTCTATTTGAGCCTGACGCTCATGTTTCTGCGTCTGCGCAGTGATAAGTTCTTCCTACATCTTCTTCATATCTTGCATCCCCTTGACGCGTTCTGGAATTGGTATGGTCTTTTTCCTCTGTTTGATTTCCTGGATCATTGCATTGATCCTTTTCTCTTCCTTGTACTAGCGTTGGACCTGTGGATCCTCCTCCAGCCTTGTCAAAAGTTGTGCTGCTTTATCGAATAATTTTGCTGCTGTGCTAACCTATTACTCTATCTCCTGCAGTTGCATCATTTCTTCATGCTTCCTTTTCTCCTTTACTTCCGGTGGAGTTGTTGGTGTGATTTTTTCTCAGAGACCCTTGATCTCCTTCTAATATCGATCAATTTCCTGCGCAATCTGGTCGATATTTTATGTGGATGGGAGTTTGTTTCCTTGCGTAGTGCTTGGAAGTTTCCCAAAAATTTATCCCACTCTTCATTCCAGTTCATCCCTGCGTTCTTTATCCTCTTGATTTTCAGATTTGGCCTGCTCACAATCTTTTTCCAGCGCTTCCCTCTTCTTTCTTGCTTGTTGTGGCTCGACTAGGTTTTTATGTACCCAAGACTGCATCTCGTGGTTGATGTTAACCTGCAATTTGTACAGTTCCCTTCATGGAATCCTTGTCAAGACCAATTGGATGTGGTCTAAATCCTTCAATGGCGTATGTCCCATGATTTCGTCCATTCGCAGCATGATAGGTTTTATGTAGACCATTGTGTGTGCGTTTTGCATTGGAAGGACTGGGTCTCGTTCTTCTACCTCCACTCTTTTGTCGGTTTGTGTTGTCAATGGCTCTATGCCTCTATTGATACTTTCTCTCTGGGCATTCCTGAGTGTCCTCAGGTGCTGTCCCATTTCTGCCATATCTTTTTGCAGTTTGTTCCTATGATATGTTGCAGGATCGAAGTCTTTTGCTAGACAGTCCTAGACCATTATTGTGATCATTTATCCATCATCCTCCATGATTGTATAGTCTGGTTATGCTCATTGCACCTTTGATTTCTTGCACACACCTATTGCATGTACAGATGGTCTCTTAGTTCCCCCTGGTTCCTATGTGATGGAATTTGGAGCAGTCTCCTGCACTCCCTTAGCTTGTTTCGGTTGTCCGTTGGTCACTTTCTACCCCTTTTGGGTTCCTATCTGGTTTGAACCCTTTTCTACCTGAGTCGAATTCTTTTGGCCCATCCTTGGTTTCTTGGGCACTGGGATTTACGGAGGTTGTGTTTCCTCCTGCACTGCCTCTCCTTCTGTTGTTCTTTCCGATACTACCCAGGGAATGGATGGGATTCTCCATTCATCAAGCCATTCATTGATGACCATGTCATTGTCACCCTCTGTGATGCAGTAGTGTATTTGTATCCACTGTTTATTTGGATCCTTCCTTGGTTGTATCCACATTGTTTGACGTGTAGCCCAGAAGTTAGAAATGTCCCCATATCGCGTGACAACCTTTGGTGTTATTCTCCATGATCGACTGATAGATTCTTGTATGTCTCATAGGTATGCTTCAAATATGATTCCATTCTCCCTCTTATGCCTGTCTTGTGGCCCGGATTTCAGTAGTAGATATCTCACTCCCGCTAGCTGCGATCTAGAACAAAAAATTACAAACTCTGGTTCCCGCCATCCCATGAAGGCTATGAGGGTGAGCATCCATGAGTAATAGAACTGTACCGAGGTCCTGTGCATCCTTGCAGTCCAATTGGAACAATTTTAATAGATAAGGTGCCCAACTCACGAAGGTTCCTTCTGGGCACAGAGCTGCAACTACGATGACTCCTATTGGTACTTCGTCTTTGCTACATTTTCTTAACAATTTACAGGCTAAGATCTTTGTGCCCAATTGTGCCGTTGCATTGTTGATTCGTTCGATTATAATTCCTCTTGTTCCCTTGGCGGTAGCATATTTCTTCTTCATTTCCTCTGCTAATGCTTTCTCCTTGGATTTATCATCCAAAGTCAACATGGGATCCATGCCTCGACTGAGTAATCCTATTATCTGCATGATAATCTAAATAGTTATGGGGATGGGTTTGTCCATCCATATATCCCCTCCATGTGTGACTGCTAGCAGCTATTTGACGCATGTTGTTGCGTACTAGCCTTTGAAAAAATTTGGAAGTTTGAGAAAACCTAAAATTCTCATTCTGCCTAGTCCAGCTGCCCACTGATGTGGCTAGCTGATCATTTCTCCAAGTTGGTTTACAACTATGTTCTGCATAAAAAAAAATTGGCACAATTTTCGGGTACTTGGCTTCATCTGATACGTCATGGTAGGAATGCTTGAGCTTCCCAACGTGACCCAGTAGCTGTGAATCTACCTGTACTCCATATCGTATGCATGGTAGCACAATTTCTATTGCTAGTTTCTTGTGAGGTGAGATCGGTATCTCAACTCTGTCTTCCTGCTGTAGTGGGTGGTTCGAAGTTCCAGAACTCTCGGTTTCTCCTCTATAGGCCACTCTGGCTAAGCCGAGGTAGTTCCAGTGATCTCCTCTGTTGATTGACCTAGTCTGGGTGCTTGTGACTCATATTGTTGCACTGTTGCTCCCAGATTCTGTGTCGTTCTATTAACTTCCATGGTTTCTTCAGTGCTTTCTAGTTGTACTTCCCGTTGGGTTTCTTATTCGTCGTTGTTGGCATATCCTCTTTCATGGCCTTTGCTTGTGGTTGTTGAATCTCTTCCAGTATCGGTGTAGAGTTCATCGATATCATCTCTGGGGATGGGATCTCATCGATATAGACAATCTCCGACTGTTGCTTCTTGTTTTCTTCTAGCGGTCCTCGTGACCTAGTTTGAACCCTGGTCAGTCTGGCTATCTGGCCTGGTTCTGTGGGCTTCGGTGGTGCCATAGTGGTAACTTTCGAACGTTTGCTGAGTTTGAATGACTTTGGTGAGCTCTGTGGTCTCGCTCTGTTCGTTATGGCTGTTGTTTCTCTCTCTCTGTTCTCCTTTCGCAAATAGACTAGTTGCTTTCGTGCTCTCCTGTTGTATGGGATTTTCATGAAGCTTAATGAGGATGCTTCCTCCATGATGCAATTAATGCACCATAAATGTGGGTTCAATGCATCTATGGTAATTTCATACTTTCCATTACGCTTACTTTGTCATTTCCAGTTGGTGTGTTTAATGTGATGTTCCATCAGTCCTTTTCATGCTTTAATTTCGCTTAGTGTTGTCCTGTCATATTGCTTTTGCCGACTTTTTGTTTCTCACTCATATTTCTTTGGTATGTAACCATTTTCCTTGCCTTTTCTTCATTTATGTTTTGAATCTCATGTGGTTTTTCTATCTCTGGCGTGCTTCGCACTTTTCATTTTTTATTTTTTTTTTACTATGTGGTGGGTGGTCGATTGTCCTTGTATAGTTTCAGTCAACTCCTGTTGATCATTCCTCTGAGGTTTGTGCCTGTTAAATCTCTTAACTGTACAACTCCTCCCTCTGTTACATATTTTACCCCATATGGTCCTAATCAATGAATTCTCAGCTTTCCTGGGTGCTGAAACGATTTGTTGTCATAGAGAAATACTAGATCTCCTTCCTTGAATGTCTTCTTCTTGATGTGTCGATCGTGCCAAGCTTTGTCTCTGGCCTTCTACACTTTTTGATGGAATCCTGCCAGGATTAGGTCTTCCTCCATTGACAATATATGATTCATTCTTTCCTCTGTTGTGCCTCGTTTGGTCATTTGTGTGATAGCTGCTACGCGTAAGATGGGTACTAAAAATTCTAATGGCACTACTGCTTCTTGGTCGTAGACTAGTTTGAATAGTGTGTGCCCTGTCAAATTTTTTCATGTCATCCTATATGCCCATAATATTGCTATTACTTTGAGGTCTCAGTCATCTTTGTTGATGTTACAAATCTTTGTCAGTGTGTTCTCTAGAATTTTGTTAAAGGCTTCTATTGTGCCATTCGCCGGTGGATGATATGGTGTGCTTTTCTGGTGGTGAACTTCAAACTCTTCGAGCATCGCACTGATGGTGTTATTTATGAAGTGCGTGCCTTGGTCGCTCATCAAAAATCTTGGGCACCCAAACCTAGTAATTATTTGTTCAAATAAGAAGTGTGCAGTTGTCTCTATGCTACAATCTTTTACTGGTGTGGCTTCCACCCATCTTGTTAGGTATTCTATCATGGTGATGATGTATCTTTCCCCTGTTATTTTGGCTAGTGGGTTAATTGGTCCCACAAATTTTATTGCCCATTTATCAAATGCCTGTAATGTCACTTGCGGTCATAATGGCATCTCGTCCCTTCTGTTGAGTTTGCCTACCTTTTGACAGACATCGCATCTTTGACAGTACTCTTCCGAGTCTCTGTGGATTGTTGGCCACCATAATCCTGCGCAGTAGATTTTCCTACGTAATTCCCTCCTTCCATTCCCTCATGGGCTTCTGCTAAAATTCTTGGTCATTCGTTCTCTAACACATACCTTCACAAGATGCTATCTGCACCCATATTGTATAGATGTCCTGCAATCAGTTGATAGTCGGTCACACAGACTATCAGGTTCTTCTTCTGTGTGGTGGTATATTCTTTCGGCATGGTATATGTGCTCAAGTACTAGATGATCTCTGCGAAGAAGTCATCAGCAATATGTACTGAGAATAATTGTGCATCCAGAAAGTTGTCTTCTAAGTTCATAGGTTCTTCTCCATTTGTGACCCGTGATAGGTGGTTAGGTCCTGCATTCAGTTTTCCTATTTTGAATATTACTTCGAAGTGAAATTATTGAAATAACAATAACCATATACAGATTCTCCCCCCCAACACTGGGTTTTTGACTGGGTATTTCAGGGATGAGTGATCTGTAAACATCTTAAAATGTTTTCCCAATAGGTAATTTCTGAACTTATATAGTGCGTAAACCATAGCTAGGCCTTCTCTTTCCGTCATGTTATAATTTTGTTCTGAGTCTGATAGTTTTCTACTTGCAAATGCTATCAGGTGATCCAAGTCTCCTACTCCTGGTTGTGCTAAAATAGCTCCAAGTGCTATCGCTGATGCATATACATGCACATGGAATGTCTTTTCCCAGTCTGGAAATATTAATATCGTTGCAGTAACCATCTTTTCCTTTAGAGTATCCAAACCGTGTTGACACTCATCATTCCATTGGTACTTTTTATCCTTCCTTAACAGTTTTTCCATTAGTGTTGTGATTTGCGCATGTCCTTTGATGAATTTCTTGTAGTATCCTGTGTGTCCTAACGTCGCTCGTAGCTGACGGACTATTTTTGGTGCTGGTAAATTGACGATGACTACGATATTTGTCGGATCAACCAATAGCCCATGTTTGCATACTATATGGCCCATTAGTATCCCAAATGGTGTTCCAAATATACATTTCTTTATGTTTAGTGATATCTGACACTGTCTGCATCATTCTAGCATCAAGCGTAAAACTTCCACATGGTTTTTCAACATACTATAGACTGTCCAGTCATCTAGGTATACTTCGAGAAACTAATGGATGAATTATTTAAATGTTGTGATAACCACTCTAGAGAATATTACTAGTGCATTATTCAATCCAAATGGCATGATTGTATATTGGTAAGATCCCCATTCCGTCATGAATGTGGTCTTGTATATGTCCTCCTATGCTATCTTAATTTGATGGTAGCCTGAGAATCCATTAGTGAATGAGTAAGCTTCATGTCCCCCCACATTCTCTAACACTTCATCTATGAACAGTGTAGGGAATCGGTCGTGTAGGCATGCATCATTCAACTTCCTCAAGTCAACGGATATCCTAATCCGTCTTCCTTGTTTCTTGTCCTGTACTACCATCGGGCTTATCCATTTTGATTTTTCGATTGGTTCGATTATGCTGGCTTCGAGAATCTGGTCAATCTCCTCTTTAACTTTTTGTTTATATATGGGCTTCAGTCTATATGGTCGTTGTCTAATCGGTCTCACTTTAGGTCTAAGTGGTATCTTCATCTCTCCTAGTTCTCTTGTTATACCCTTCATCTCTATAAATGTTGTAGGAAACAAGTCATTGTATTCGTGCAACAACTCTCTGATGCTATCTACTGTTGGCTCATCCTAGTAGTCTCCAATGCTGGCCATTTTGGGCTTCTCGACGGTTCCGATGTTAACCTTATTTATCTTGATTGGCACGGAAATGACTTCTGATTCTATGGGTGGTCCTTCCACATCTCTTTCGCCTTTGACTTCTTCAATCTAAATATTGTGTGGTTCATCTTCATCTGGTGCTTCCTCCTGTACATGGTAACATGATAGTAGTTCCTTGACTGTATGCTTATTCAGTTACTGCTCTTCTGTAATAAGTTATATTTTTGGTTCTTCAATGAATATGATTCCTCTTATCCATTTCAGGGCCACATCTATGTTGGGGTTCTCATGCTCGAATCAGAAAGTGACGGTAAATTTTTGTTGCAATGTCATCCATGTTGTAGTTCCTTTGCACAATTCCTGTTTGTGTACCAGTTTGTTGGTATTCCCTCTAAAGTATGTATGAAGTGATGAGGCCATTTCTCAGGTGGTGTCATTTTCCATAGCGTTCTACATGCCTCCAAGTGCTCCGATGGGGCTCTGTGTCCATCGTACTTCTTTTGTTTGTTGTTTTTTTGTTCTACACCGAACCTTATGTGCAGTAACCACTTACATTGATACCAGTATGTGATAGTCACTTTGTGCGCACCCCACAATCTTGCGGGTGTGGCCTTGAGTGCTAATTCAACTGCTAGCAGTCTCTGGGTATCTAACACTACTTCTTCGTATTGTGTCAAGAATGTTTCCAAATCATTTAGTCCATGTAAAATGGGTGGTTCTCTGATTTCTATGCCTATCCACCGTGTTGCGTGGTATATTCTTGCACATATTCTCATGGATACTTCCTGTAGTCTCTGTTGCTAGTTTTCTAACCCAGTGTCTGAGTCTGTTGTGCATGAAGTAATGCTCTGCCAACTGAGTACCTTATCTATAGTTGGGTTTACATAATCCTCATCGTGCGCAGTTGTTCCGTACAACTGTCCGATCTTCTCTAAGTCCAGGCAAGTGGGTTCTACAAACCTCTCCCCTTCTGATGGATCTAGTGGTGCTATGACCCTGTAATCTCCATATTCAAATGTCATTTTCCTTGTTCTCAAGTTAATTATGGCCTAGTTTTTAAATGCCCAATCTAGACCGAGTAGTGTCGAGTACGGTGTTGTTCCATCTACTATTTCAATGACTTCAAAGTCTTCTTTAGTGCACACTCCATCAATATCTATTGTTACTCCTTTCAACCTACCTATTGGTAGGACTTTATGTTGGTTTGCTAGTTTTAATTGGACATTTGACTATCCCAATGTTGGCTCTCCCATGCATTGTCAGGTCTTCTTGGGTAGCACATTCACTTCGGATCCTAGGTCTAGTATAATGTCTCCCATATTGAAATCCCCAATGTTAGCATTTAGTCTAAATTCCCTACTTGTTCTTCTCCAAGTGTGTAGGTGACTGACGGTTTTTGGTTCTAGATTTTCTTTCATCTCGCTGCTACATTTCTCTAGTATGTTTTGTAATATTTTCACAAATGAAGGATCACTTAATACTTTTATGCATGATTGCAAAAAACTTTTGATTGTACTTACTTGTCCCTTGGGTTTCATTCCGTTGGTATGATCCAGCGATAGTGGCATCTCATATTCTGATACTTCCTTGATTGGTTGTGAAGTTGAAGTCAACATTGTGTCCTCCTTCTGAAATTCTTGTATGTCTTCCTTAAAAGTCTCATTCTCTTTAGGCACGTTGAACTACTTCTTGGGGTCAGTGTTATTCTTTATCCATTGGCTCTGTGCTGGTTCTTGTTGAACTGTGTCGTTTCCTTTTTTCATTCCTCCATGAGTGACTATGTTGATGTTTCGTCTGTCATCCCTTGCTTCGGATGAAATCCACTGAACATTCTGATTGTTCTGGTTCCTCTTTTCCTGGATCTTTACTAATAGTGTCAGACATTCCTCTATCTCGTGATCCGATGTGTGAAAATACATACAAGTCACTGGACGAAGTGGAAATTCTCATGCATAATGTCCTGGTTGCTGACAATTGTGACATGTGACTAGTCCTCTACCACATCTGAAACCTCCTATGTCTCGTCCTCCTCCTCGGTAGCCTACTCAGTCACCTCTCGGTGCATTATACTAGGGTGCCTGATTATACTGCGTGGTAGTATATTGGGGTTGTGCCAGGTTGTACAGTGTCTGCGTGTTCTTGTATGGTTGTTGTGCAGTATTATACTGCTGCTATGTAGTGTTGCATGGGGCTGGGGCTTGGTTGAACTGGGGCGTTGCTTGCCCAGTCATCATTTCAGCCTGTAATCTATATGCATCTAATGTTATTTCCCACATCAACTCCATAGTTCTATAGTCTTCATCTTCATGGCCCACTAACTTACAAAAGGTCCAATATGAATTCTTTGGAATTGTTTGGTATTTCTACATCATCGTGCAGTGGTAAGGGTCGTGACCCAGTTTCTTTCATATTTCGCACCATAATCCTCCCTATGGTAGTGGGTTTGGCATACCTATTTCCATATACTATGTGAATGTTGATCATTTTTTCTTGTGGTGTCCTTATGTTCTATATGTGGTGCACCAAACGACTTCTCATTTGTCCTTGTTCTTATTCTAGTTTAGCTGAAATGTTAAATTCTTCAAATTCTCCTTCAATTCCTCAATAGTTGGGTCTGTCTGCTGGTACTAGTTCTCTTCCAGTTGCAAGGCTACCTGCAGAGCCTCTGCCAACATCTAAAAATTATGTTATCGTAAGGGATATTTTAGATGTGGGAGTAGTGAGTTGACAAACAGGTGCTGGTGTTGCATCTCGGTCATAAGGTATTTTGGTTTTCCCTTCAGTCACTTGAATCTTTGATCAATTTCCCATACAAATTCCCTTGGTTTCTTTCTTATCTCGATCATCTCGTTTATGTATTGATCCTCTGAGCTCGTCTTCTGGAACTCATTAATCAGTAGCTTCTTAATGTCTACCAATGTTCTCGTCATCCCAGAGGCATTGTTTGTGTCTAGACTCATGTACCAGTCTAGTGCACGGTCTCTTAGCATGATCGCTAACTGCGCGAGTTTGGTATCTTCATCAGTGATGTGTTTTTCCTCCCAGATCTTTACACAAATGAACAAGTGCTTCTCAGGATCTTTTGTTGCTTCTCCTCGAAATTCTGGTAATCTGATAGTGGGATCGTGTCTTTCCATTCTAAATATTGAATTGCTACCTCTATCGTGTGGTGTAGATATTTGACTAATACTTCTTGAATTGGCTCCTCTAGTTGTTTCTCCTATGGTAGATGTACTTCTTGTTGTTAGACTTCCTCCAAACTTTGGTTGTCTAAATAGTGGTGTTCTCTTTGGTGTGTTAGTCGCACATGGGTTTATGGGTTCCACATTGACATTAATATGGATAGGATGGCTTCTTTCTCCTCCCATTCTTGGGCCTCTTGTTTTCCTCTCATAATTTGCACGTAGGTTTCCTCAATCTGCTCCACAGCCCGGAGATCCTCTACCTATTCCTCATCACTTTCCAAGCCCTCCCTCGTGGCTATGGCTCTCTTCTTGGTATTCACCTTATATTGGTAGGGTACTCTGCTACACGTCGTTCCTGATGATGCCAAGATCCACTTAAGTTGGTCGTTATCCATCAAGATTGGGTCCAATATTTCCTCCTTCTTGCCTTTATCCTGGGCTTCTTCCATTTATCCTCTCTCTGTCAGTGCTTCCCCCCCTTCCCCCATGCACACAAGGAAGTCTAGTTGTCTGATTCCATTGCCATTACACCTTTGTTATATAGCAATATTTTAATATAAGTATATAGTGATCGAATGTACCTTCCTCGAGCTCTGCATAGAAATTCTTGCTCTGTTTCACTATATGACTTCACGGTGTCGACAGAAAACTCTGTGATGAAGACTTTCACAATACTGTCAAGACAAAAGTCAACTGCGCCAGTGAATTTGTTGTTCACCTATTTTAACTGCTCAACCTGTACTGGTGTCCAATCTAGCTGTTGGATCTGGTTCGTCGTGTGGTTATCTTTCAACCTTAGTATCCACTCCTGCAGTAGGTGGGGAAAATCATAGAAAAAGACTTCGTGTAAATCCATCAACACGTATTTATCAAAATATTTGTGAGGTGTGATGCTAGGGTTTCTATTGTCTTTCTGGGCAAACTCTAGCCCTTTGGTTCTCAACCAACCTTCAATTTCTACTTTCGTGGGGTTCCAAGGTCTCAACATTCCCTTCTAATGGCTCATTATTCTTTTGTTTCGCTCATTCATTTCTCGTTCACTCTATCTCGCCTACTCAATCCTCTCTTGTTCCTCTTAAAATGACAATGGAACCATTTGTTGGTCTTTAACTGCTCTCTTCTACTATCTGAGTTGTTGACCCAAGATTCATATCTTTTAGGTTACCAACAAAACCTCTAAAACTATCAACCCTCCTGGTAAACCAGAAGGCAATACAATACACGGAATGCACTATGCAATCTCACCAGAGATAGCTTTAAATGGGTGTCTTTAAGACTCAAGTATTTATAGCCTAGGATTGAGTATGAGATAGGGGTTTTTTAACCATAGCCATGCACTACAAAATATGAAGGTAGTATACCTATTCCTCACAGGTACATATTTCCATTACACGGGTTACTTCCCAAGCAACATATTCATGTTCCATAACAATGTATTAACTCATTTATTAATCATAACAATAACTGTTGAAAGAAAGTAAAGACATGCATGCATTCATTACATTACACAGTTATTACCATGGTTCACCCCCTCCTAGGCTACGTCCACAAATGTTTAGCTCTTGTCTCTTTTATTACGGCATTTCTGCATTTCCAGTGCTGCGCGCTTACAATTCCCCTCTTATGGGTAAGATCTATATGAGGTGAACTAGATCGCACCAGGCTCTATAGTCTACGAACTAATCCTCAGATCTACCTTCTCTCCTTCGTTCTAGCTCAACAAATTACAAAAATGGTACATAACAGTATTTCATAATGCCTCCATTCATGTATTACTCTAATGGAACAGTATAAGAACCTGAACCCTTACAAAACAATAAAATTACTGTAAAAATGCCAACCTAATATATCAAACTCAATTAACCAACAACCTCTATATGATACATGCGTATCTATATTTATACATTTCAGGCTCTTTAGCCTTCTTACCGAAAATTACCAAAACCCTAACCCTGTCAACATTAGGTCTTCCTCCCATGCACACATGTTGTTCTTCCTCCAGCTGTCACTTTTCTTGTGCACACTTTCTTGCATGCGCGCATGTTGTTCTTTCAATAGTTGTTACTTCCATTTCTGCATGCTTTCTTTCCCACAATCGTCCTTCTTTCCACTTCGGCTTGGTGCCAACAATACATATCATCCCACTATCACGATTTTCGTTTAGATTATTCTGATCAAAGGTATCCCACCACATGCACCTAAAAATAACACATTAGAAAGAAGAGAATTCCACTCGAATGATCTCTTGTATATTTCCTACGTAACTTAACTTTCCCTATATCGTGTTTTGATCGCGGTGGATAGCACGACTAGATTGGTCGAACTCGACTTCCACTCCACAATCATGTGTCATGTGTCCATCATCGGCATCCTCTATGCAAAAATGATGTCCATATGCCCACATAGATGGGAAAAAATGAACAAATCATAGTGTCAATATGTGTCTAATAACCTAACCATTAAAAAATAAAATAATACAGATGTACTTAAAATTCAAATGTGCATTACAAAGTTAAAAATTATGTACATAAAAATATTATTACCGAGTTGTTGCAACCAATCCCTATGTTTAGTGCATCCTCTTCTTCACGTGGGTAATGACCGGATGCACCACGTTTCTCTCTGACTTGGTCAGCAACCCAACTATTGGGGCATATCATTGGCATATTTTGTTTTAAATGATCATGCTAGGGAATTCTTCTATCATTCAACTGTCTGAATTATTTCTTGTCACTTTCCCATTTCCTCCTCTTATGTTCATACAATGCGACCCACGGCTATGTTGCCTCTGAATTGTAAAGAATGAATTTATTGACGGCATCAATTTTTGAGTTCGTTGATGTATCCATGAAATCAAACTAAAATATAGTACATATGATATCATGAAAATATACATTATGAAGTTTAGTGTGAATAGATGTTGTGTAGAAATTTGGAAAATGATAAGTCACTTATTATTTATCAAGCACCTTTTTCCATTCATTTGGAGAAGCTCCCCTTCTCTTTTTTCTTCATCCCTTTCATCATCCCAAGTCACTTCACCTGGTGTGTTGTCAATTTTCTTGATGTACTCACTGGCATAATATAAAGACTCATATGATATGTACCCCTCTGCCATAGACCCCTCTGTATTTTCCCTTTGATGAACAAATCCTTTCAAATTGTTCATGTACCTCTCTAAAACAAACATCCAACGACAGGAGACCACCCCGACTAATTCAACCTCACCTACTAGGTGAATTAGAATATGAACCTGCATTTCCATGAAACTCAGTAGTAGTTCCTTCTCAAACGTACAAACAATATTAGCTATCTCTTGACACCATCGTGGAATGCTATCCCTATGAATCTCCTTTGATGTGATCCAACATACAAATGAAGATAATTTAGATACTGCACACCTCATTTCATGGGGGAAGTCATGGTTCACACACCCATGCACAAGCAGAGGATAATGAAACTACAAAGTAAACACACACAAAAATTAATTATGTTTTATCCCATGGCATAAAAATAATAATTACAAATAATAAAATCATATTTTTGACATACGGCATACCTTTAGAAGGTTCAAATGGTCATGTGATTTCAAACCTGACAAATGGTCTTGATGCACAGTGAAGCAACATCGTAGGGAAGGCCCATATAAAGAAGCCACCTTCACACCCAGTATAACTTCCTTTTCCAAAGAAATATCTTCTTTCTTCAAAATCCATGGGACATCACCTTCTTTGAAACACCAAGAGGGACCAGCCTCTCCTCTACTTTCTTGTCTTGGCCAATGTTTCTTTTTAGTTTTTAAAGAAATAAGATATCTCTTCATAACCAATGCGTCACTTTCTTTCTATGATATGTGCCTCCATAAACAAGATGAAATATTTTTAAATATATGCATGAGATCTAGTAAGTGGGAAATCGTAAGATGCTCCCAATAGGGGAGCTCATAAAAGATAAATTTCCTTTTCATCCCAATGGGAAATTTCTCAACATATGTGTCGAAGAATTCTAGATCATCGAACATAGGCTCCCCATTTAAATCAAACATTTTTGTAATCTCTTTCTCCTTCTCTCTCTCATATGCTCTAAGCCATTATGTTGGTGTCATTATTGTAGGCATTTGGGTTCTCTCCAGTTTAACATTGAAAGTGGATTTTTCTCTTCTATAAGGGTGTTCTTCTGGGAGGAATGCCCTAGAGCAGTCATACACTGGCTTTTGTATGTGGTTGGACCACCTAGACTTCAAAGAAGGTCCACAAAATTTACATCCATGATATCCTTTAGTTACAAGACCTACAAAATTATTGTATACATAACAAGTTAGTGTTTAAGAACAGAATGTCAATCACAACGAATAAAATATGCAAATAATTATTGTTATGTATATAAACAAATCAATAAACATGTTAATTACTAGAGAAAACACCTAAGCCTGGATAATCATGTGTGGTGTAAGCACATATGCCATACACCATAAAAATCATGTTTGTTGCGATGGGTCTTGATACATCATATACATGTATCCCTTCCCAAAATTCCTTCAATTCATCTACCAATGGTTGTAGGTAGACATCCATATTCTTCACTTGTCTTATACCATGAAATATAAGAGCCAATATAAGATGTTAATTCTTCATAGATAACCATGGGGGGATATCGTTATTGATCACTACTATAGGCCAAACATAATAGTTGGTGTTTTGGAGGGAATATGGGTTCACTTAATCCATTTCTATGTTGATTCATAGACTTCATACTTCATCCTTGAATTTTTCTGGACATGTATTCTCTATATGCTTCATGGCTATTGAATCTGTTGGGATTCTCATAACTCCCGACTCACTTTTGTGTGAGGCATGCCATCCCTGCAACATAGCTAATTATTTGCAATGAAAGATCCTTTGAATCCTTGATAGGCATGTGCCTCAATATCTTATGAGGAGGACCATGTGATTTATCATTTTTATTTGATTTATGGTACCTTTCATGTCCACATTTCGGACATATCTCTTTGTCTACATATTCTCCTCTATATAGAATACAATCATTCGGACATGCATGATATGATATATACTCAACACCCAACATTTTAAACAAATGCTTTGCCTCTTCACATCTACTAGGAAAAACACTATCACTAGGAAGAACCCTATCTTTGAATATCTTGCAATTAGTGGGTAATAGAACTAATGTACAAGGTCATTTAACATTTATAAAAGAAACCATTTCTAATATTGATTGTACTGTGACAAGATTTCACAAAATTAATATAAGGCACTTGCTTGTAAATTACCTCAATACTATCAAGAAACATGTGTTTGACATGCCAAACTTTTCTTTCACATTGTAAAGTAGCATTGTTGTCCCAAGTTGGGTAGACTTTGACCAGGCACTAGGTCCAAAGAGAGGGGTGGTGGAAGCAGATTTTAGGTTTTCGAAAATGATATTATTGATATGAGCATGATCCTCTAGCTCATTGTTTTGGAATGTGTCTAACAACATTCTCTCCATGACAGTCGTATCACGTAAGTAATCATCCATACCAACCTCTTTTTGATTGTCTCCATTGCCAACTTCTAAAGAACTAATATTGTTGCAGTCATTCATAATTGGTGAATCTGGATGTAGTGGGAATTGAATAGGTGGTTGATTCAACCATTCTTGGTACAATTCCTCTCTGAGTTGTGCTCTCATTGCAGCCTTCTCTTGGGTTGACATTTTTGTGTAGTGCAATGGAAGATGGTAGGTAGGTCGCTCATCATCAAAAGAATCGTAATTTCAAAAATATTGAACATTAGTGCATCGATGATATTAGTAAGCACAATGCAATAATTTATTCATTCAAAATACATTATACCAAACAATTATTACCATCATCGACCAAGGATTGTGTCTGGAAGATGGAATGTCACAATTGGCAGGGTAAAGCGGTTGCCCATTTTCATCTACCAACTGCTTGCGGTATGTTTCTCCTAATCAGACCTTCCGATGTTTTTGAACTGATACTGGAATATTTTTTGCATCTGAACTCGATTTTGAATCAAGATCCTGCAAATTTGGATACATTTTTATTCATATTGACATGGATAAAAAAAAATTCAATGAGATAATCAAAACATAAATAAAATAAGTTAAACTTACTAGAGATGGAAAGGGAGAACTCCGTGATGGACTTTGAACAATATGGAATGGGCTGGAATTTGAAGAATTGGCCATTTGATCATATAATAATATTTTATCCCTACATTTCAGCAAAATTAATAATACATTTTCATGTACATATCTAAAATAACTTTTGAGGACCATTCCAAATATAGTTTTGCAACCATTTTTTAAGAATAAGGTGACATAAAACGTAAAATATGTATTGAAGTATTGCAAGTCATGTGAATTCATTCTAAAATATAATTTGAGATGAATATACCATTTATGTGCAAATAAAAGTTCAAATAACCTTAAAATCATATCAATGCACTTATAAACCACAAATGCACTAGTGTGCATATTAACAATAAGCATCGGTGCGTTGCAAAATCAACCACATTGTGTTTCTAGATTTTCTTAATAGAAAACAAGTATATGTCTTTGGTGCATCAAATAATATGGACGCACTGGTGTGTAAAGTAATATGGATGCACCGGTGCGTCTTACAGAAACACATCATCATGCGGAAAAAAGTTAAAAAAATAAATAAATAAATGTTTTTAAACAATTAAAAAAAGAGTGGAAATTGAATTTCATAGGCATTTAAATACTAAAAATCTATTCACTATTTCATTATTTTACAAAATTTTGCAGGGGAGAGACTTGCAAGAGAGACATATGGAGGAACATTATGGAGGAGCAGAATACTTTGGAACCATAGTATTATTCAAAATATGAGAATTTGAAGGGTATGATGATTCACTCTAAACCTTTTTCATAAATTGTTTTTAATATTAAGAAGGTATTCAATATTTTCATTATTTTGCCAAATTTTACAGGAGACAGATTTGGAAGAGAGACATACCAGGGAGAACGGTGGAGAAAAAGAATACTTTGGAACAACATAAATATTTATAAAATCAAGATTTGAAGGGTATGGTGATTCACTCAAAACCATACATTCAGAAAATAAAAAATAAAAAAAATCATACTTACCTTAAACCCTTGCTTTTTTTTCTTACGTGAATGAAAACTTTCACCCTAGGGTTTAACTCCCTCTATCACTTTAGAATTAGGGATTTTTGTTTTAGGTATTTTAGATCTAATGGGTTTGTTTTTCTATATAGAAGTACATTTGGCATGTGATACAAAGGGACCACTTATTGCTTCGGATCCCAAATGCAGTCGGCCCTCTGCTTTTTTTTTTTTTCTTTAAATGGTTTCCGATTTGAATATTTTTTTTAAATGTTTTCCTCTTTTCTGGTGCGCCTTTTCAAAAAAAGCGCATTGGTGCATTTACGTATAAGGAACACGCCGATTAAGAGAGATTTAAAAAAAAAAAAAAAATATGTGCATAAAAAAAAATATCGCCAATGTTCTCATCTAAACAACACAGAAAATGGTGTCACTTAATTTTTTTAGTTTTTTTAATTTTTCTTCTCGTCGATGTGTAAATTTTCTACTGTTTTCTTTATGAATGTTTAATTTTTTGGCTATGTTTTTGTTTTCTACTGTAGTCTCCGTGATTTCTTCTATATATATCGAATTGTTGTAATTCACAATATTTTAAAAAAGAAATTAAAGTGTTCATTGTGTGTTGTTGTATCGAAATCCCTGGTGTGTTTTATGTAATAAACGCATCGGTGATTTGTATATAAAAAGCGCATCGGTTACAACGATAATTTTTGGCTTAAAATTATGTGATTTATTTATAAAATATATTTAATAATTTATGTATTGAATGGTACAAGTTGTATATTGATAAAAATATGAGTGAGAAGAGTTCAAATAAGAAAAGTTTTGGTCGACGCAATGATGACACATCTAGAAAAAAAAGGCAAGTTCTCTGTAAATTCTATACAAAATTAATATGGTTGAATTATATGTAAGTTTAACTAATATGTATTGGTTAGTGTGTGTCATGAAGAGCCACAAAATGAGGAAGCTCGGTAACATTATTTTCGATCTAAGTGTAGAAGAGCATAAAATCTTGATGGAAAAATTACAGAGGGATGAATAAAGTGAATGAAAAAATACTATTCAATAAGATTTGTTTTTGAACAGTAAGATTTTTGTGGGAGGAATTGTTTGGAGGATTCAGAGGATCCATGGTATTTATTATCGTAGGTCGACATTTCGCGTCCATATCAGGACCCATAATCAGGACATCTAAGCCTGGGTAAAGATAAACCTAAAGAGCATAGATAAATAGTGAACCTATGGGAGGTGGAGAAGTCTAAAGTCTAAGGTCAGCTCTAAAAATCTAGAAGTATTTTAATTTTAAAAATATTAGGGTTTTAATAAATTATTAATTAAATTGTAAGGTTTATAATTAGTTTTAATACCATAAGAAATGTAAAGGAGTTTACAAAATTGAATGCTCTTATGGTAAATGCTACATAGGAGAAACTGGTCGTTCCTTTCAAATTAGGATCAAAGAACATGGAGAAGATATAGAAAACAAACGTACTCGCACCTCACCTTTAGCTGAACACTCTGTTTCATCCAAACACCACATATGCCTAGAAGACACGAAAATTTTAGCCAAGGAAGATCACTTCTTCACACACAGAATCAAAGAAGCTATTGAAATCCTTAAACACCCTAACAACTTGAATAGAGATAATGGCATAGAAATTAGCGAAAACTGGATTCCTCTGATCCAAGACAGACGTATGAGGTAATTTACACTCTAACCCTAAATAAAAAACCTAGGTTCATCTATTTCACTTAAAAAATTAAAAAATTATAAATTATAAAAATGTATTAAAACTAATTATAAACCTTACAATTTAATTAATAATTTATTAAAACCCTAATCTTTTCAAAATTAAAATACTTATAGATTTTTAGAGCCGACCTTGGAATTTAAACTTCTCCACCTCCTGTAGGTTCACTATTTATCTATGCTCTTTAGGTTTATCTTTACCGAGGCTTAGATGTCCTGATGATGGGTCCTAATATGGACTCGAAACGTCGACCTTCGATAAACAATGATTTATTTTTTTGAATTTTCATTAATAATATACTTAGGAATATTAGATGACATGTGTCAAACAATCTATTAATTCACATATGTTTAATGTTCTACAAGAACCAACAAAGAGGGAACAAAATTTCATCATAACAAAACAAAATTAATTAATATAGAAGATGTAAATGATGATGAATTGGTCCTTAGCTCATTTGGAGTGGTGTTGGAGATTAATCAAAGGGGGGAAATATTTTACAGAAATATGAGGGATATAGTGGAACAAACATATAGACGTACTTTCCACTTACAATATAGAAATCATTCCAATGATTCCAAGAACCAGGTTATATTTGAACTATAGGAAGCATTTCCAGAGCAATGGTCAATGAGACCTGTCAGACTTGCAATAGAAAAAACATACAACAACAAAAAAGAATCATTCAAAAAGTAATATTCCTAAAAAACACTTTTTTATAGTGTGTGTGTGTGTGTGTATATAGATAGATAGATACATAGATAGATA
>JASDQU010739417.1:39617-55965 GCA_032191745.1 Picea mariana | reverse complement strand
CAAAGTATTCTGCTCCTCCATAATGTTCCTCCATATGTCTCTCTTGCAAGTCTCTCCCCTGCAAAATTTTGTAAAATAATGAAATAGTGAATAGATTTTTAGTATTTAAATGCCTATGAAATTCAATTTCCACTCTTTTTTTAATTGTTTAAAAACATTTATTTATTTATTTTTTAACTTTTTTCAGCATGACGATGCGTTTCTGTAAGACGCACCAGTGCATCCATATTACTTTACACATCGATGTGTCCATATTATTTGATGCACCATAGACATATAATTGTTTTCTATTAAGAAAATCTAGAAACAAAATGTTAGAGATATTTCTTGTAAGGGGGTTAGAATGCAAAGAACGGGTAAAAAACCCACTTGTCCTAAGTTCCGAACGCAAAATGTGCCCGTGGTAAGCAGCAAACGGATCTAGACGACAGGCATCCACGCGCCCAGATCAATGGTGTACATGGGATTCCAGAGCCCCCCCGCCTTTCTACCTTTAAGCGGAGGGGGTGGGGGGTGAGGAATCTGAGGCACACCTCTTCAACAGTCAAGATCAAAGCGCCCGGATCAACTACACGCGAGGTGATTCTGGACCCCCCCCCGCCTTTCTACCTTTAAGCGAAGGGGGGGGGTCTAGAATCGGGGGCGCATCTCTTTGACGGCTAAGATCATAGCGCCCGGATCAACGGTGCTCAGGCGATCCCATCCTTATTAGCTGCGCGATTTTAAATTAACGTGGGGCCCCTTCCTTGTCGTATCATCTTGCCATCTGTCCTCCACCTAACCGTGTGATGAGGACCGCTCCCTCTAGCCCATTCCTCATCTTCCACCATCTGCCCATCTCCCCACTTCTGATCTGTGTGGTCCCGTTCCCATCCCGTCATCCATTCATCGCCTGCCATGTGCCCCTTCCTCTTTCCACGTCGACCTCCCACCACAAGTGCGCCCATTATGTCTCATCTCCCGCCCCCTCTACTTATTGTCTTCTACCATGTGTCTTCCCCCTGTCATCCCTTTCATGCCTCATCACTTCTTATCACACCCTCATATTTGTAGCGCCACCACTCCTGTTATGTACCCCTTCCCTTGCACTGGCCTCCCCGCCTATCCATCAGGCCGTTCAGCTGATCCAGGAGGCAGCGCGAAAGGTCTTCCACATCGCAGAAGTGCTGAGTTTGCCGGGCCATCCTCAATCCCAATGAAGTAGTTATTGAAGTAGTTGGTGGTGGTTAGACATCGCCTCCACCATAATGGGAAAGCCCGGCAACGAATTAAAGGCACGTCGATTCGCCCATGAAACTGTCAGGAGTTCAATTGTGTCTACCATAAGTTACATGATCATTCAGAGATTGCAGGTGTTGACTGTCAGAAGCCATGCAGATGCAAAGATTTCAATGCAATGTCTCAATTCTGTTGTTGTTGTTGTTCTGATTATATGAAGGCGTTTTCGCCATTTTTGTATCTATCGATGGTAGAGTGAAGCTCCCGTCTGTAAAGTTTTAATAATCATTCTAGTTCTATGGCTAAGCATCTATGTTTGAGATTTCTTGTTTTATGACAAACAATTTTCCTTTTCCATCTATGTTTCGTCTCATGCCAGAGAGTTCATGATCGAATGCTTCGTATGAATTAGCACAATTCTATTATGATAAATGATTTATTGTTGCATTACTGTTTTCTCTGGTTTCCTGCATTTGGGTGTAAGAAGATCTTGCCTCCAGATGCCTTCTCTCACATTCTGTTAGAAACTTGATGTTTAGAACAGTCCCCTGCACTCTTCTCATGCAAGTCTTCCACCTACTCACCCTTATTACAACTCACTGTTTGAATTTTCTCTAAGACCTGACTCGCCCATGCACGCCTGGCCTAGTTTTAGAGTTGAGACGATATTGTTCTGAGTTTTCCTCCATTTGATCACCCCTCTATAAACAAATCATGACATTAAACTGATGGGTGTTGGGCTCTTCTCCTGCAAGCAATCCAGGAGTGACTTCTGACGCTAACATTTATGGCGCCGTTGCCGGGGACGAAGTTGAATATTTTCTCCAGGATTGAATGACAAAGACTAGCTGATTCTGAAGGTGCATCAGATATCAAAACCTGAAGATTGCTACTGTGCACCTGGCGACTCCGTTGTGACGACTCTGTTGGAGTGAGCCTACTCTATCAATTGTGGCTTTCATAGGCAGACACATGCGGTCTCATCCACACTTGCCTTTACCTACACCGGAAGATGACCCAGAGGTGGTTCGAAGAAGAGGAAAGAGCTCTGCAAAAGAAGTTTCCATCGTCGAAACAAGTAATCATCCATCCCCTTCTGTGAGAACTCCTTTTTATCCTCCTCAGTTTCTTAATAGACCTCCTTCAGAGGTTTCTCATTTCTTGAGTTTTGGGAGTGTTCCTGCTGAGTTTTCCCCTACTGGTCTGGGATTGGAGGGAGAAATTCTTGTCACTCCCCTCTCCTCTGAAGCTGTTCCTTGGCACAGACCCGGGACTATAGAAGATTTCCCTACTACTGCATAGGGAGAAGCACCCGCTGACTTGAGCTCATTAGCCTTCTCTCTGAATCCTCTTCTGTTTCCCACTCCACTTCGAGATTCATTCCCAGTAACCCCTTCACAAACTCATTCTCCTCCAAGTTCTCCTCCACCTAATATTCCTATGGCTGGTGCTAATCCCCCTCTGAATAGAATGGACACCATAGTTGCTGCCAGGTACGCTCCATTAATCCTACCTCATCCTATGAATTCTCTCCCTGCTGGAGATTACTTGAAATACATGCCCAAGTTCACTGGGGAAGGAGACATAACTGCAGAAGAGCACTTGGATGCTTTCTACAGTTATGCAGACAACCTGAATATTGAAAATGAAGATGTCTGGATGAGAGTTTTTGTCCAGAGCCTGGATGGCAAGGTGAGGAAATGGTTTAGAGGATTGGCCCCCGGATCTATTGCTGGAATTGAAGCCCTGGATAGTGTTTTCTTGAGGCAATGGGGAGATAGGAAGGATTTTATGTATTACATGGCAGAGTTTGGGTCTCTAAAGAAAATGGAAGGAGAGTCTATCTCTAACTTCTCCAAAAGGTTCAATAAAATGTATAATAAGATTCCTGCAGAGATTAAGCCCTCAGAAGCCTCTGCCCAAATTTCCTATGCTGGTGCATTTGACCCTGATTTCTACCTGCTATTGAGAGAAAGAAGAGCCACTTCCTTAGTTCAAATGCAAGACGTGGCCGTACAAGTGGAATCCAACATATTAGTAGCTGACAGACTCAGGAACAAAGCAGACGCATACAGAAGAAAGGGAAGATCCAAAGCCTCAATTTTTGGCCCATCGTTGCCTCACACTCAAGTGGATGAAATGACCAAGATGATGAAGTTCCTGTCTGAAGAGATGGAAAGATTGAAGGTGGAAAGGAAGAAAATGTACAAGGGCCCTTAGAGCACCGAAAATAAAAGAGGTTTCAGAAGGCCAAATAATATTGCTCCCCCGACTATGCACAGAGAAAGGGGAAGAGACAGAGAAGATTAGAGAATTCAGGCCCCCTTTCAGAACAATTTGGTGGCTGATGAGGAAGAAGAGGAAATAGACGAGCCCGAGCCTAAAATCCACATATTAGAAGTCACTCCTCCTTTCCCTCATCTAACTCAATTAGCATATGAGGAGTCTCTCATGAACAGTCAGCTAAATGAACTAAGCAAAGGAGACAAGGCTAGTGGCGGTCGAGGTAGGTATAGCCTGAGGTCCGACAAAAAGACAACAACACCTGATATTCCTGAGTAGTCCACTAGAACAAAGAAACTTGCTAATGAAGTAGTAGACGCTCATAGAGGTAAGAAGGCTCAACCTCTCTCTCCCACTGTCCACAATCATGTTCCTGAAATAAGGGAAATCCCAAAGCCTATATCTTCCTTTAATTTCGAGCATGAAATACAAAAGATCAGAATCCCTGTGCCCCTCACCGAGCTAATTAAACATGGGGAATTTAAGAAATGCTTCTCTAAGCTTTTGAAATCTGAAGCCTCATGCCCTCCCACAGACTCCATAAATCTCCAGGATGAAAGGACAGCAGTTGTCCTAGGCCCCATGGTAGAAGACATAGATGATTCATCCCCTCCCTTCTACACCTCCCTGAACATACATGATAAAGTGTTGCATAATTGCCTTATGGATTCAGGGGCCTCTCACAACCTCATGCCCAAAACTGGCATGGAAGAGTTAGGACTAGAAGTCACTCGAGCCTATCATGACCTCTATTCATTTGACTCCAGGAGATTTTAGTGTCTTGGAGTTATTAAAGACCTGGTTGTGACCCTGTTTCAACTTCCCATGAAGAGTGTGGTCATGGATATCGTAGTAGCTGATGTCCCCCCCAAGTTCGGTATGCTATTATCGAGATCTTGGATAAAAAGACTGGGGGGAACCTTGCAGATGGACCTTATGTATGCTACTATCCCAGTGTTTGGAGGAGAGCATAGAAGACTATACAGGGAAGCCCAATTGGCCTATATAATCAGTGACGAAGCCAATCCCACTAATCATCCCATTTTTTCCTTGAACACTGATTTAGGCTCCAGTTTATTGCAGCTCACCCATGCCCCCGAGCCTCCTCTGAAACTCAAAAAGCAGCCCACTATTTCCATTGAAGTTCCTCCCCTCGTCACCCCAATTTGGAAAATGTTCTTTGATGGAGCTTGTTCTTGAGAAGGCGCTGGAGATGGGGTGGTTTTCGTGTTGCCTGCTCAAAAGACCATATCCCTGTCGTATAAACTGGAATTCAAAACTACCAACAATGTGGCCAAGTATGAAGCTCTTATCCTAGGATTAAGAGCCGCAAGGGAAATGGGAATTCAAGAGGTAGCAGTGTTCGAAGATGTAGAATTGGTAGTCCAGCAGATCAGAAGCGCTTATCAGGCCAAGCACCCTCAACTCAGGAGTTACAGGAATGAGGTATGGGACCTAATTGACGGTTTCTTCTCAACTTTTAACATTTCTTTCATCCCAAGAGAGGAGAACACAGTGGCAGATTCCTTGGCTACATCAACAAGCAGTTTCAAAGTACCCTTGCCGCCCAAACTTAGGTATGATGTAGAAGTAAAATACATGCCCTCCATACCTGACAATGTCAAGCATTGGAAGGTGTTTGAGGATGATCTTGAGATCAAGAAATTCTTGGAGACTATCGAGGAGTTTTCAGAGTTGCATATCGATCAATATTCTACCTCTGAAGAAAGGTTGGATGGGGGTGAGTTGCTGAGTAAAATAGAAAAGCATGACATTATTCAATTGCCTAGCAACCACATTCTGAGGGGACCGGTCCCATTGGAAAGATTGTTTGATGGGAATGATGTGGCAATAAAGGGGAGAGTTTCAAGTGATGATGCTGACACAGCCGAGTGCAACATTGGCACACCAGAGGAGCCTAAGTTTGTCAGGCTGTCAAGGAGTTTGACCAAGGAACAGAGGGTTGAATATACCGAGTTGCTGAGAGAGTTTGCTGATGTGTTTGCATGGACCTATGAAGACCTCAAGATGTATGACACATCAGTCATTGAGCATAAGATCCCGCTGAAGGAAGAGGCTAAGCCATTCAAGCAAAAGCTGAGGTAGGTAAATCCCATGCTGCTACCTGTCATAGACAAAGAAGTGAAGAAGCTGCTGGATGCCCAAATCATTGTCCCCTTGAGGTATTCCGATTAGGTGGCCAATTTGGTCCCAGTAAGAAAGAAGAGTGGAGAAATCAGACTCTGTGTTGATATCAGGAACCTGAACAGAAGCTCAAGGAAAGACAATTATCCCCTACCCAACATGGAACACATATTGCAGAAGGTCACTGGTGCATCTAGAATATCCATGATTGATGGCTTTTCTGGTTACAATCAGATATCAGTCATGCCTGAGGACAGGGAAAAAATGACCTTCACCACTCCTTGGGGCACATTCATGTATGCTAAAATGCCTTTCGGACTGATGAATGCAGAAGAAACATTTTAGCGAGCCATGGACATAGCCTTCATCGGGGAAAAGGACCAGTTTGTGGTGATCTATTTGGAGGACATCACAGTCTTCTCCAGGACAGACAAGGAGCACTGCTGCCACTTAAAGAAGATTTTCCTGAAGTGTCGGAGGTTTGGCCTATCCTTAAACCCCAAGAAATCTTTGTTTGCTATGAAGGAGGGGAAGCTATTAGGCCATATAGTGTCAGTAGAGGGAGTAAGGATTGACCCCAGTAGGGTAGAAGCACTTCAAACCCTGTCACTTCCCATATCTAAGAAGGAAGTTCAAGCCTTTTTGGGGAAGATAAATTTTCTGAGGAGATTTATCTCAAATTTTTCTAAGTTGGTGAAACACATCACAGCCATGCTCAGGAAGGGGAATGAAGTAAAATGGACTACTGAACCTAGGGAATCTTTTGTCCAAATAAAGAAGGCATTGACTGAGGCACCTGTGCTAATTAGTCTTGATTATTCTAAAGATTTCCTGATTTTTTCTTTCACTTCTTGTGATACAGTAGCAGCAGTTTTATTGCAGAAAAATGATCAAGGGTGAGAGCAACCCATTGCCTTCTTTAGAAAGGCATTGAGACATGTAGAACTCCAGTACGAGATCATGGAGAAACACGCTTATGCCTTGGTGAAAGCCTTCAAAGCTTTCAGAGTCTATGTCTTGCATTCAAAAATCACTGCATATGTCCTTTCAGCTTCTGTGAAGGACATTCTTATACAACTTGACATAGACAGAAGGAGAGGTAAGTGGATTGCCAATATCCTAGAGTTCGATCTGGAGATCAAGCCCACCAAGCTAAACAAGGGGCAGGGTTTAGCTAAGTTTTTGGATGAATCCAATTACAGAGCCTTGGGAATCAATTCCATCAACGAGCAGGCTGAGTCATCCAACGCACATTTCCAGAGTGCCTTATCACTAGAAGCATGCACTTGGTACAAGGATATCTTTTATTTTCTGCAAGAATTGAGGCCTCCTGATGGAATGGAGAAAAGCAAGGTGAGAGCTCTAAAGCTCAAGGTGGTCAGGTATTGCCTCATTGAACAGACCTTGTACTGGAAAGACCCTTTAGGGGTATTTTTAAGGTGTCTGGACCCACATGAAGCCCAGCAGGTCACATTTGATTTCCACAGTGGCCTTTGTGGGGGTCATCATTTCTGGAAGGCCACATCCCATAAGATCCTTCGAGCTGGATATTACTGGCCCACCTTGTTCCCTGATGTCTGCAGAAAAATCAGAGCTTACATCAAGTGCCAGAAGTTTTCAGGGAAGCAGCAGCTCAAATATCTGCCATTAAAGCCTGTCGTAGTTACAACACCCTTTCAGCAGTGGGGACTGGACTTCATTGGAGAAATTCATCCTCCCTCAAGTGGCCAGCACAGATAGATTCTGACTACGACAGATTACTTCACCAAATGGATAGAAGCTGTCCCCACCAAGAGCACCTCTCACAAAGTAATTATTAGCTTCCTGGAAGATATCATAGCCAGATTCGGTTGTCCCAGCAAAATTGTCACTGACAATGCTGCCCCCTTTAGGTCTGAGCCTCTGATCAAGTTCTGTGAACAGTTTGGGATTTCAATGGTTCAATCTACTCCATATTATCCTTAGGGGAATGGACTGGCAGAGTCTTCCAATAAAAGCCTGGTCAAACTCATTAAGAAATTACTGGAAGACAATAAAAGGGCCTGGGATTCGAAGCTCAAATTTGCTCTATGGGATGATCGGGTGACAACCAAAAAGTCCCTGGGCATCTCCCCTTTCCAACTTGTTTACGAAGCAGAGGCCATTTTCCCTACTCAGATCGCCTTGTCTGTGGTGAAATTCCTCCAGGACTTTGAAGGAGAGCCTGACCACATGGTCAGAAGGATTCATCAGATGGTGGAAGTGTAGCAGATCAGAGAACAGGTCTTGGACAGGGCCTACGACTATCAGCAAAAGATCAAGCAGGCTTTTGACAAGAAGGGCAGAAAGAAAGAATTCGAGCAGGGTGATCAGGTACTCAAATGGGACGCACCCAGGCAAGACAAGGGAAAGCATAGTAAGTTTGATGTCCTCTGGTTGGGGCCTTTCAAGATCCTTGAAGTTTTTTCAAACAACACTTACAGGTTGCAGGATCTGGAAGGAAATGAAGTTTTTAGTGGCCCAGTAAATGGGCATTTCTTGAAAAGATGTTTTTTGTGAGCCGCAGTCGGCTCTTTTGTTTTTGTAAATATTGTTTTTGTTTTTGTTTTCAGCATAATAAATGACTCCGTAGCCCAACAGCAAGGCACTGAATCTACAAAAGGTGTTCTTAGAGCATCACAGGGATGATTCTATCCCCCATGGAGCCAAATGTTAGCGATTTTTCTTGTAAGGGGGTTAGAATGCAAAGAACGGGTAAAAAACCCACTTGTCCTAAGTTTCGAATGAAAAATGTGACCATGGTAAGAAGCAAACGGATCTAGACGACAGGCATCCGCGCACCCATATCAACGGCGTACATGGGATTCCAGAGCCCCCCCTCCTTTCTACCTTTAAGTAGAGGGGGGGGGGTCCGGAATCTGGGGCGCACCTCTTCAATGGTCAAGATCAAAGCACCCGAATCAATGACGCGCGAGGTGATTCTAGACCCCCCCTGCCTTTCTACCTTTAAGCGGAGGGGGGGGGGTCTGGAATCGGGGGTGCATCTCTCTGACGGCTAAGATCATAGCGCCCGGATCAACGACGCTCAGGCGATCCCATCCTTCTCAGCTGCGCGGTTTTAAATTAACGTGGGGCCCCCTTCCTTGTCGTATCATCTTGCCATCTGTCCTCCAGCTGACCGTGCGATAAGGATCGCTCCCTCTAGCCCCTTCCTCGTCCTCCTCCATCTGCCCATCTCCCCACTTTTGATCTGTGTGCTCCCGTTCCCATCCCGTCATCCATTCATCGCCTGCCATGTGCCCCCGCCTCTTTCCACGTCGGCCTCCCACCGCAAGTGCGCCCATTATGTCTCATCTTCCGCCCCCTCCGCTTATTGTCTTCCGCCATGTGTCTTCCCCCTGTTGTCCCTTTCATGCCTCGTCACTTCTTATCACACCCTCGTATTTGTAGTGCCACCACTCCCGTTATGTACCCCTTCCCTCGCGCTGGCCTCCCCGCCTATCCATCAGGCCGTTCAGCTAATCCAGGAGGTAGCGCGAAAGGTCTTCCACGTCGTAGAAGTGCCGAGTTGGTCGGGTCATCCTCAATCCCAATGAAGCAGTTATTGAAGTAGTTGGTGGTGGTTAGACATCGCCTCCGCCATAATGGGAAAGCCCGACAACTAATTAAAGGCACGTCGATTCGCCCATGAAAGTGTCAGGAGATCAATTGTGTCTGCCATAAGTTGCATGATCATTCAAAGACTGCAGGTGTTGACTGTCAGAAGCCATGCAGAAGCAAAGCTTTGAATGCAACGTCTCGATTTTGTTGCTGTTGTTGTTCTGAGTATATGAAGGCATTTTCGCCATTTTTGTATCTATCGATGGTAGAGCGAAGCTCCCGACTGTAAAGTTTTAATAATCATTCTATTTCTATGGCTAAGCATCTATGTTTGAGATTTCTTGTTTTATGACAAACAATTTTCGTTTTCCATCCGTGTTTCATCTCATGCCAGAGAGTTCATGATTGAATGCTTTGTATGAATTAGCACAATTATGTTATGATAAATGATTTATTGTTTCATTACTGTTTTCTCTGGTTTCCTGCATTTGGGTGTAAGAATATCTTGCATCCAGATGCCTTCTCTCACAGTCTATTAGAAACTTGATGTTTAGAACAGTCCCCTGCACTCTTCTCATGCAAGTCTTCCACCTACTCACCCTTATTACAACTCACTGTTTGAAGTTTCTCTAAGACCTCACTCGCCCATGCACGCTTGGCCTAGTTTCAGAGTTGAGATGATATTGTTCTGAGTTTTCCTCCATTTGATCACCCCTCTATAAAAAAATCGTGACATTAAACTGATGGGTGTCGGGCTCTGCTCCTGCAAGCAATCCAGGAGTGACTTCCAATGCTAACACACAATGTGGTTGATTTTGCAATGCACCAATGCTTATTGTTAATATGCACACTGGAGCATTTGTAGTTTATAAGCACACCAATATGATTTTAAAGTTATTTGAAGTTTTATTTGCACATAAATAGTATATTCATCTCAAATTATCTTTTAGGATGAATTCACATGACTTGCAATACTTCAATACACATTTTACGTTTTATGTCACCTTATTCTTAAAAAATGGTTGCAAAACTATATTCAAACTCAAATTGTGGTATGGTCCTCGAAATTTATTTTAGATATGTACTTGAAAATGTATTGTTAATTTTGCTGAAATGTAGGAATAAAATATTATTATATGATCAAATGGCCAATTCTTCAAATTCCAGCCCATTCCATATTGTTCAAAGTCCATCACGGAGTTCTCGCTTTCCATCTCCAATAAGTTTAACTTATTTTATTTATGTTTTGATTATATCATTGAATTTTTTTTATCCATGTCAATATGAATAAAAATGTATCCAAATTTGCAGGATCTTGATTCAAAATCGAGTTCAGATGCAAAAAATATTCCAGTACTGGTTCAAAAACATCGGAAGGTCTTATTAGGAGCAACATACTGCAAGCAATTGGTAGATGAAAATGGGCACCCGCTTTACCCTGCCAATTGTGACATTCCATCTTCTAGACACAATCCTTGGTCGATGATGGTAATAATTGTTTGGTATAATGTATTTTGAAAGAATAAATTATTGCATTGTGCTTACTAATATCATCGATGCACTAATGTTCAATATTTTTGAAATTAGGATTCTTTTGATGATGAGCGACCTACCTACCATCTTCCATTGCACTACACAACAATGTCAACCCAAGAGAAGGCTGCAATGAGAGCACAACTCAGGGAGGAATCGTACCAAGAATGGTTGAATCAACCACCTATTCAATTCCCACTACATCCAGATTCACCAATTATGAATGACTGCAACAATAGTAGTTCTTTATAAGTTGGCAATGGAGACAATCAAAAAGAGGTTGGTATGGATGATTACTTACGTGATACAACTGTCATGGAGAGAATGTTGTTAGACACATTCCAAAACGATGAGCTAGGGGATGATGCTCATATCAATGATATCATTTTTGAAATCCTAAATTCTGCTTCCGCCACCCCTCTTTGGACCTAGTGCCTGGTCAAAGTATACCCAACTTGGGACAACAATGCTACTTTACAATGTGAAAGCAAAGTTTGGCATGTCAAACACATGTTTCTCGACAGTATTGAGGTAATTTACGAGCAAGTGCCTTATATTGATTTTGTGAAATCTTGTCACAGTACAATCAATATTAGAAATGGTTTATTTTATAAATGTTAAATGACCTTGTACATTAATTCTATTACCCACTAATTGAAGGATATTCAAAGATAGGGTTCTTCCCAGTGATAGTGTTTTTTCTCGGTAGATGTAAAGAGGCAAAGCATTTGTTGAAAATGTTGGGTGTTGAGTATATATCATATCATGCATGTCCGAATGATTGTATTCTATATAGAGGAGAATATGTAGACAAAGAGATATGTCCAAAATGTGGACATGAAGGGTACCATAAATCAAATAAAAATGATAAATCACATGGTCCTCCTCATAATATATTGAGGCACATGCCTATCAAGGATTCAAAGGCTCTTTCATTGCAAATAATTAGATATGTTGCAGGGATGGCATGCCTTGCACAGAAGTGAGTTAGGAGTTATGAGAATCCCAATAGATTAAATAGCCATGAAGCATATAGAGAATACATGTCTAGAAAAATTCAAGGATGAAGCATGAAGTCTATGAATCAACATAGAAATGGATTAAGTGAACCCATATTCCCTCCAAAACACCAACTATTATGTTTGGCCTATAGTAGTGATTAATAACGATATCCCCCCATGGTTATCTCTGAAGAATTAACATCTTATATTGGCTCTTATATTTCATGGTATAAGACACGTGAAGAATATGGATGTCTACCTACAACCATTGGTAGATGAATTGAAGGAATTCTGGGAAGGGATACATGTATACGGTGTATCAAGACCCATCGCAACAAAGATGAATTTTACGGTGTATGGCATATGTGCTTACACCACACATGATTATCTAGGCTTAGGAGTTTTCTATGGTAATTAACATGTTTATTGATTTGTTTATATACGTAACAACAATTATTTGCATATTTTATTCGTTGTGATTGACATTCTATTCTTAGACGCTAACGTGCTATGTAGACAATAATTTCATAGTTCTTGTAACTAAAGGATATCATGGATGTAAATTTTGTGGACCTTCTTTGAAGTCTAGGTGGTCCAACCACATACAAAAGCCAGTGTATGAATGCTCTAGGGCATTCCTCCCAGAAGAACACCCTTATAGAAGAGAAAAATCCACTTTCAATGGTAAACTGGAGAGAACCCAAATGCCTACAATAATGACACCAACATAATGGCTTAGAGCATATGAGAGAGAGAAGGAGAAAGAGATTACAAAACTGTTTGATTTAAATGGGGAGCCTATGTTCTATGATCTAGAATTCTTCGACACATATGTTGAGAAATTTCCCATTGGGATGAAAAGGAAATCTATCTTTTATGAGCTCCCCTCTTGGGAGCATCTTACGATTTCCCACTTACTAGATCTCATGCATATATTTAAAAATATTTCATCTTGTTTATGGAGGCACATATCATAGAAAGAATGTGACACATTGGCTATGAAGAGATATCTTATTTCTTCAAAAACTAAAAAGAAACATTGGCCAAGACAAGGAAGTAGAGGAGAGGCTAGTCCCTCTTGGTCTTTCAAAGAAGGTGATGTCCCATGGATTTTGAAGAAAGAAGATCTTTCTTTGGAAAAGGAAGTTATACTGGGTGTGAAGGTGGATTCTTTATATGGGCCTTCCCTACGATGTTGCTTCACTGCACATCAACACCATTTGTCAAGTTTGAAATCACATGATCATTTGAACCTTCTAAAGGTATGCCGTATGTCAAAAATATGATTTTATTATTTGTAATTCTTATTTTTATGCCATGGGATAAAAAATAATTAATTTTTTGTGTGTTTATTTTGTAGTTTCATTATCCTCTGCTCATGCATGGGTGTGTGAACCATGACTTCCCCCATGAACTGAGGTGTGCGGTATCTAAATTATCTTCATTTGTACATTGGATCACATCAAAGGAGATACATAGGGATAGCATTCCACAGTGGCGTCAAGAGATAGCTAATATTGTTTGTACGCTTGAGAAGGAACTACCACTAAGTTTCATGGAAATGCAGGTTCATATTCTAATTCACCTAGTAGATGAGGTTGAATTAGTTGGGGTGGTCTCCTGTCGTTGGATGTTTGTTTTAGAGAGGTACATGAAAAATTTGAAAGGATCTGTTCATCAAAGGGAAAATACAGAGGGGTCTATGGCAGAGGGGTACATATCATATGAGTCCTTATATTATGCCAGTGAGTACATCAAGAAAATCGACAACACACCAGGTGAAGTAATTTGGGATGACGAAAGGGATGAATAAAAAAGAGAAGGGGAGCTTCTCCAAATGAATGGAAAAAGGTGCTTGATAAATAAAAAGTGACTTATCATTTTCCAAATTTCTACACAACATCTATTCACACTAAACTTCATAATGTATATTTTCATGATATCATATGTACTATATTTTAGTTTGATTTCATGGATACATCAATGAACTCAAAAATTGATGCCATCAATAAATTCATTCTTTACAATTCAGAGGCAACATAGCCATGGGTCGCATTGTATGAACAAAAGAGGAGGAAATGGGAAAGTGAAAAGAAATAATTCAGATGGTTGAATGATAGAAGCATTCTCTAGCATGATCATTTAAAACAAAATATGCCAATGATATGCCCCAACAGTTGGGTTGCTGACCAAGTACAAAGAGAAATGTGGTGCATCCGGTCATTACCCACGTGAAGAAGAGGATGCACTAAACATAGGGATTGGTTGCAACAACTCGGTAATAATATTTTTATGTACATAATTTTTAACTTCATAATGCACATTTGAATTTTAAGTACATCTAAATTATTTTATTTTTTAATGGTCAGGTTATTAGACACATATTGACACTATGATTTTTTCATTTTTTATAGGTTCATTTTTTCCCATCTATGTGGGCATATGGACATCATTTTCACATAGAGGATGCCGATGATGGACACATGACACACGACTATGGAATGGAAGTCGAGTTCGACCAATCTAGTCGTGCTATCCACTGCGATCAAAACACCATATAGGGGAAGTTAAGTTACGTAGGAAATATACAAGAGATCATTCAAGTGGACTTCTCTTCTTTCCAATGTGTTATTTTTAGGTGGATGTGGTGGGATACCTTTGATCAGACTAATCTAAACGAAAATCATGATAGTGGGATGATATGTATTGTTGGCACCGAGCCGAAGTGGAAAGAAGGACGACTGTGGGAAATAAAGCATGCAGAAACGGAAGTAATAGTTGTTGAAAGAACAACATGTGCACATGCAACAAAGCGTGTACAAGGAAAGCAACAGTTGGAGGAAGAACAACATGTGTGCATGGGAGGAAGACCTAATGTCGATAGAATTAGGGTTTTGGTAATTTTCGATAAGAAGGCTGAAGAGCCCAGAATGGATAAATATAGATACGCATGAATCATATAGAGGTTGTTGGTTAATTGAGTTTGATATATTAGGTTGGCATTTTTACAGTAAGTTTATTGTTTTGTAAGGGTTTGGGTTCTTATATTGTTCCATTAGAGCAATACATGAATGGAGGCGTTATGAAATATTGTTATGTACCATTTTTGTAAGTTGTTGAGCTAGAACAGAGAAGAGAAGGTAGATCTGAGGATTAGTTCGCAGGCTGTAGAGCCTAGTGCGATCTAGTTCGCCTCATATAGATCTTACCCATAAGAGGGGAATTGTAAGCGCGCGGCACCGGAAATGCAGAACTGTCGTAATAAAAGAGACAAGAGCCAAACATTTGTGGACGTAGCCTAGGAGGGGGTGAACCATGGTAATAATTGTGTAATGTAATGAATGTATGCATCTCTTTACTTTCTTTCAACGGTTATTGTGATGCTTAATAAATGAGTTAATATATTGTTATAGAACATGAATATGTTGCTTGGAAAGTAACATGTGTAATGGAAATATGTACCCGTGAGGAATAGGTATACTACCTTCATATTTCGTAGTGCATGGCTATGGTTAAAAAACCCCTATCTCATACTCAATCCTAGGCTATAAACACCTGAGTCTTAAAGCCACCCATTTAAATCTATCTCGGGTGAGATTGTGCAGTGCATTCCGTGTATTGTATTACCTTCTGGTTTACCAGGAGGGTTGATAGTTTTAGAGGTTTTGTTGGTAACTTGAAAGATATGAATCTTGGGTCAACAACTCAGATAATAGAAGAGAGCAGTTAAATACCAACAAATGGTTCCATTGTCATTTTAAGAGGAACAAGAGAGGACTGAGTAGGCGAGATAGAGTGAACGAGAAATGAATGAGTGAAACAAAAGAACAATGAGCCATTAGAAGGGAATGTTGATACTTTGGAACCCCATGAAAGTAGAAATTGAAGGTTGGTTGAGAACCAAAGAGCTAGAGTTTGCCCAGAAAGACAATAGAAACCCTAGCATCACACCTCACAAATATTTTGATAAATACGTGTTTTACACGAAGTCTTTTTCTGTGATTCTCCCCACCTACTACAGGAGTGGATACTAAGGTTGAAAGATAACCACGTGACGAACTGGATCTGATAGCTAGATTGGACCCCAGTACAGGTTGAGTAGTTACAACAGGTGAACAACAAATTCACCGGCACACTCGACTTTTGTCTTGACAGTATTGTGGAAGGATTCATCACAGAGTTTGCTGTCGACACCATGATGTCATATAGTGCAACAGAGAAAGAATTTCTATGCAGATCTCGAGGAAGGTACATTCGATCACTATATACTTATATTAAAATATTGCTATATAACAAAGGTGTAATGACAATGGAATCAGAAAACTAGACTTCCTTGCGTGCATGGGGGAATGGGGGGAAGCACTGACAGAGAGAGGATAAATGGAAGAAGGCCAGGATAAAGGCAAGAAGGAGGAAATCTTGGACCCGATCTTGATGGATAACGACCAACTTAAGTGGATCTTGGCATCATCAGGAATAACGCATAGCAGAGTACCCTACCAATATAAGGTGAATACCAAGAAGAGAGTCGTAGCCACGAGGGAGGGCTTGGAAAGAGATGAGGAATAGGTAGAGGATCTCTGGGCTAT
>JASDQU010739417.1:15719-29351 GCA_032191745.1 Picea mariana | reverse complement strand
CTAGGTTCATCTTTGAAATATTATCACACGATTTGGATGTCCTAGGAGCCTAACCAGTGATCAGGGAGATCGTTTCATTAGTAAAACTATAACAAATCTTACAACAAAGTTCCTGATCCAACATCACAAAAGCAACCCCTACCACCCACAGGCCAGTGGAACAGTAGAAGCATTCAACAATATTCTGGAGAGAGGATTGAAAAAAATGTGTTGTGAAAATCGGGAAGACTGGGACGATAGAGTTCTAGCAGTACTATGGGATTATAGGACAACCACAAAGAAACTCCACAAGTACACACCATTCCATCTAGTTTATGGGAAAGAGGCAGTGGTGCCTATAGAATTCATCACTCCAACTTTATACATTGCACAGATCACACATATGTTGGAGCAGGAGTCAGTTGCATAAAGACTTATGGAGCTACAAGAACTTGAGGAGACCAGATTTATAGTAGAATTCCATCAGTCATTTGAAAAAGAAAGACAAAAATCTTGGCATGATAGACATATTAATACTAAGGTATTTAGCAAGGAGATAAGGTTCTACTCTACGGTAGTTGGTACTAGATGCATCCTGGCAAGTTGCGCATGCATTGGTTGGGACCATTTATAATTGCGAAGATCCAACCCTCAAGAGAAGTTAGACTTGAGCAACTGGATGGTATGATGCAGCCAGGATGGGTGAATGTTTCTTACCTGAAACCCTATATATCTCAAAACTGAGAAAAAGGGACTGTTTCTCTAGTCCGAAGGAGCATGTATAATAGTTAGATTTGATTTTTCTGAATTTTTTGTAAATTTAGTTAATAAAGTCAATGTGTGTAGTGTTGCGCCATGATACATAGTTCATTTTCTATTTAAGTGTTGTTTGATACAGAACCAATGACTCAGCAAAGCAGGATCCGAAGTGTAAAATAAACCGTTAATGACAATCATTAATATGAAGGGGATCCTCTTTGTGGTCAGAGGGAGAATGAATCCGAATATGATATGAGTCCATGTGATCACATGAACACAGTCTAGTCACAAACTTTATTTCCATTACAGTACCCTTTCTAAACCATAAAGTCGTGATACACGCATATGCCCTCGGTATTCGTGTCAGGATTCCCACTTGTCAAACGGAAAGGTCTGAAATCGACCACATCCCTATCCAACTCACCCAAGTAAATTCTAGGATAGTCCAATAAAATTTAACCCATTCAACCATCCCATCGAACAACTCAGATCCATTTGTGTCCATACAGTCATCATGAACCGCAGTTATTGATAAACTTTCCCACTAAGCCAAGTATAAGCCTTTGATAATTCACCATAACACCCATCATTTTCAAAAGAGCTTAGTAAATTTTGAATTCTGAAGAGCGAGCAAGCCTATACAATTGTGAAACCTATAGTCGTGACCCTAGTCCTTATCTTACCACAGAAGTTGTGATAAATCATAATCCACAATGCCAAGAGCCACAAAAATTCAAAGATCCATGTCTAAGGATGCAGTACTAGACGAGCCCTACGACCCTCGAGTCGAGGTCATGGGCAATCTCAAGGGGAAGGTGGAGTAGGTTAAGCTCCTCGATCTTGACCTAACAGATCCAGTTTTGTTCCCCCAGATGCACATAGACATCTTATGGGATATGGCTCCAGATGAATTGGAAGGCATGTAATTCGTGCCAAAAACATAATTTTTCAACTTATTCAACTCGACCATCATGAACCTTAGAGACCTACCAGTATTCGGTACCATTGGTGAGGTTGTGCAGTGCACAAAGTCTCTAATAAGCAGAGTGCATGATCGAAGTCTCTGGTTGGATAGGTGGTATCCAATCCATGCTGAAGATATCCATCAACTTATCAAACTATCCTTTGAAGGAGAGTATGTGTTGAAAGGATTCCAGGGTCCTGGTAAGCACGACAAAAATAAAGGAGAGCTCAACCTGTATGAAAAATTCAACACAAAAAGGGTGGGATGCACAACAACAATCGACCCCATACTACCAAAAATAGTCAGGACGAGCTGTTATATCATAGCCAACAAGGTTATGAGATCATACTACAAGGGAGAATGCACGGTATATGCACTATCAGTAGCAAAATTTTTCTCCAACGACGTTGTGTTCAACTAGTGTAGGTACCTGCTTGAGGAACTATTAGTGGCATGCAAGGAAGAACAGGAGAAGGGAGGAACCTTCACCTACAGATATCTATTGATGGAATTTGCAATGTACAAATGGAAGCCACCTATGGGAAGACCATCGACACTACCAGACAAGGGGCACATCTCAAATATGTTTGAGCCTTGGCAGTCTAGGGAAGATTTCAAGAATGCATCCTTCAACCCCGCAACATTTTCTAAGTGGTACAATGGCCTGATAGACACAACATAGAGGCTGTGCATTCCATAGGAAATCCTCAACTGTAACACAAGAAACATTGCCTTCAGAATGAACCGACACCATACGTTTGTATGGCTGAGGCATGTTAGTAGGGAAGATTTCCATACAAGGATGTTGTCATTCTATCTGGACGAGGAGGCATTCAACAAAGACATAATGTTGTGGCCAGGAGTTAAACACAACCCACTTAAATCAGGGATGCCCTACACCCTACCAACCGAGATGCTAAAGAAGAAAGGAAAAGAAGTAGGGGTAGGACCGAGCACAAGATCAAAGCCATAAAAGAAAGAATCTTTGGCACAATCAGACTCCGAGGAGGAAGATGAGACACAACCATTAGAGCGTAATAAAATAATGCTACCGGTCCTCCATCGGCTTCCAGGTAACACCGTGTTTTTAGGTGAGGACGTCAACAATATCTTGAGTGTTGTGTTCGTTATTGAACCAATGGTGAAGAAGCTCAGAACCGAGGTCTCACCAAATAAACCTCTAAACCCCCAACCCATTGCATCGACCGTACCCCACACCCATGGAACAGTCAGAGAAGGCCCCATCATCCACATTCAGAATGTCCTTGATCCTGAAACATTTCCATCCACATTCATCACTGAGCCCCCTCATAACCACAATCCCAGTCTCCAACCCTAGAAACCACCAGTCCACCCCAAATCACAAACCCAGTGCTGATGCAGCTCGATCAGCCAGAAAAAGGAGAGTGAGAACCCCCAGAAACAACCCATGAGTTTCCTAAGCTGAGAACATAAGTTTCTAGTGCAAACACCAAAGTACCAGAGCAGAGCATGCAACTGATTGGTTAGAACCTAGACATCCAGGACCAGCAGACTGTGCCTCCTACGTAAGAAAATGACTCCCAAACCATGGAGGATCCACAAGCCCAAAGCAACCTGTAAATCCCCTCACCATCCAAGGGTGAGGGTGACCAAGAAATCACAATGCAAGAACCAGAAACAACAAAAGGGAAGGAGATACCAGAGGTTCAAAAGGAACCTAAATCAACACCTAGGCAGAGCACGACATCTGCGTGAGAACAGATGGAGCGGGTTCTCCAGAACCCTCAGCAATGCGCATAGTTGATGCAACTCTGCATATCTAGAGTAGAGGTCCTGACTCTCTTTCCCTCAACGCTAAGGTTGAGGATCACACCAAGACCATCAACAAAGGAGGAGGTAGAGACCCGCTCAAATCATTCAAGGGCCAGTGGACTATCATTGTAGACACGAGCACCCAAAGACATAGCCCCTTCATCCACTGACCTAGTACAGTGACCAACGATGCACTTATTTGGACTAATCAGAGTATCAACTGATCAATTAGAGAAAAGGATCCAGTAGGATGAGAGGTCTTCCTAGGTGGCAAGGGTGGAAGCGCTACTTGTGCAAGCATGAAGAACACAAAAAGTGCATTAAAAAATATATGTTGAGCGTAGATTGGAAAGAGTGAAGGAAAGGCTTGCTAAAGCCTGGTCGGAGATTCATAAGGTTGCACCTGAACTACCTGAAGCCAACGATGCAGGTGAGCCAGAGAATCAAATTGATCTGCTCCAAGGAGCATGGATAGAACTCGCCACTCATGCCAAGAATACAAAAGTACAGTTGTGACAGACTCAAAAGGAAGTAGAGAAACAACCTCAAAAGCTGCAAGAGAAGATGCAGAAGATAGTACTGGAAGGAAACAATGCTCGAGCAACACTACACAAGTACAGAATGGAATACACAAATATCTTCCTAGAAGTCAACGATTGGATGGGCATCATCGCCCAACACAACCAGGTCCTGGAATATGTGCGCACCAAGATCTAGATCCTGAATGACAAATTTGTGGCCACAATGGATCCGACGGAGCAACAACAAAAGTTCAACCAGATCCAACATGCGGACAATGAACTGAACACCCTCTTTGAGGCACACTCCGTAGCAATGAAAATGTTGCGCGACTTCTAACCTGTCATTTAGAAAATGTACATACAAATGCATCAAGTTGATGCAAAAATAGATTCTGAGTGGAACTTGTTGGTCGTGTCCAAGCCAAAGGGGTGTAGTACAGAGGCAACCCAACAATTTGTTGCAGAGGCATCACTCCTTGCCAGGAAGTGGAAGGATAAGGTTGGAAAATTTCAAGGAGTGAGGGAGAGAGACTTGCATCTAGTCCCATAGTTGGGCCCTTTTTTGAATAGGCAAAAGAAGAGAAAGCACAAACAAAAGAGAACAAGGAAGAAGACAAGGAGGACAAGGGAAAATAGTAGGTTCTCTAGGAATCTGTGAAAGAACCAAACACCTGACTCAAAGGCGAGTCAAGGGTTGTGGTTGGAGCCTGATGGGTCCTTCATTTTTGGGATAAGGAATCACAAAAGTTTTGAATGAGTATGATTTGCACAATATTTAGAAGAAACTGGACAACAGAGCAACACAAATCAATTGCGAAAGACAACACAATGCCAGCTAAGAAACAACGATTGCAACAGAACAAGAAAGTTTGCAAGCCGAGATGGAAGACACAACCTAGATTATATATAGGGATGAACATGATTGTAAAAGGGTTGATTAGCTATGGGTTCAGTTGAATTGTGATCAAGTTCAACATGATCTTTCCCTCCCTATAGGGTTGTTTTCAGTCAAATCAAGAAAAGGTCTGAGTCTGTAATGTAGTTTGTACCCTTTTGAGAGTTAGAGCTCTGTGACATGAGTCCAGAGCCAAGATTATATAGTAGAGCACTACTGTATGCTTCTGAGATTGTAAATGAAGGAATATTCTGAAGATAATAAAAACAAGGACCTAAATTTTCAAAATATGCTATGTCTTCTTATGTTTTACTCATGCATTACAATATTTCTTTATGGTTTATTCATTCCTCATGATGGTTCTGTGTTTAAATGATTTTCGGTAACATAAGTAGGTTCTATTATTACACACATAAGATTCATATCTGTTTGATGGCTATATGTATCGTGCAAGGTCAGGATGAGTCCTGGAGATTTTGTGAATCCTCCTAAGTCTTTTCCTTACCCTTCCCTATCTATTTGTATCAGCAGTGTTTCAGGTGAGACTTCTTCTCTTAGGAGGAGATGAAAGTGCCAGTGCTCTAGACTAATCGATACATTTTGTTGGTAACCTAAGAAGGACCCTGTTCTGATCAAACCTGTACCAACACGAGGCACCTAACCTCCTCTGCACCAAAAGAGGCAATTTTCAGCTATCTAATAGACACCTGGAAATCAACTGGGGATAGTACCTCAACCAAAATATATCGCTAAGAGTAAATGAGATGAATCTCAACAACAACATCTATTGGGACATATAGGAATTGGGGAAAATCCTCCTCTCTACTGGATAGCCCAGTGATAAATTAAATATCCTCCTCAGTGGGATGGTACCACTGATCCAGACCCACACGTAAAGCTTATCGATGGACATCCCATTGACGGCTCAGATGCACCAACAACCCAGAGTTCCCCTTAAGGGATGTAGCCTCCTCATATTACTTAAGGATTCCTACATCCCTCAATAGAGCATGAGTCGCTAGAGTAATAGGGAAAGGGTACAAATCCCTCTCCCTCTCACTCCCCTCTCATTCCCATACAACATTATACAGGTCCACCCTTTGGTTCTGCTACTGTTGCTGCTGTCTCTGCATTATTAACATATGAAATACATCAGCCTCACTCATACATAAAACATTGAAAAAAATCTACTGAATGGTAAATTTATCTATAAATACAGAAAAATAACTTCCTTCAAAAAATAAGATAACTACATTAACGATGCACCGAAAAAATAGTCACGCACTATTGATGGTGCACCAATAGATATTTGGAGCACTCAGCTTGGTGCATTTGTGTAAACTAACACATCAAACAAAATATGTTCTACTGTGTTGTGTGGTGCATTGGAAAATAGTACCACACCGGGGTGCTACACTACAACACATATGTCTTGGTGCGTTACTTTTGTCATATGCACCACTTAAACAAACAAAAAAAAATATTAAAGAAGTAAATAATTATTTAAAATTAGCATAAAAACGTGGTGCGTATATGTTCACTACACACACCAGTGCATGTAAATAACATAGTCTCACTGTCACATAACCTTTAACAAATTTTTGAGTATGGAACTTATTACGGTGCGTTCTGGTCGATCCCATCACACTGCACCTGGTGCCACCAAAAACATTTACTAGGAGCACCACAACACAATGTTACATTTATCGATGGTGCGTTTGGTAAACATGAATGCCTCAATGTGCACGTCTATCAATGCATTGCGTAAAAATATATCTGATAAGTGTGGTTCACTATCTACTTGAACACTATGGTGTGTTATATGTACTTTGACGCATCACCCCACCAGTTATATGATTTTCTTTGGTGCGTCATTAAACGGACGTGTCGGTTCGATTATGTTTACCAATGCATCACCAAGAAATCTAACAAGGTACACAGTGCACTCTATAAATTTATAGGTTGCATCGTACGCGGTGCGAGCCAAGAGTCTCGAATGCATCGAATATTTTTTTTTATTTTTTTTTACACTTAAAATTTCAGTCAATTTTAAATGTTAATCTGGTGAAAACTTAAGTTATGAAGAAATAAGGACATTACCTGGACATTTTGTCGTCGGGGAGGCATGGTTGTGACGTACTGAAAATAACTAAATATTCCCATTGTTTGGAAAAAATCAAAATTCACACACTGAGCAATAGATGAAAGGAATTCAACCAAGGAAAGCACTTATGGAAGGGCGCTTCAGATAGGGAAAGATTGCACCGGTTCTTTTGAGATCTTACAACATTGAAAATGGTAAAAATGATTTTTACCGTCAGTAAATGTTTTTTAATAAAACCTTGTTCCAATGTGCCCAATGCACAACCGCACCAGGCCATCCATGTTTAATGATCCTACTGGTTATATTTAAAAAGAAATATCCCTAGCACGATGCATGTTTTTTGGGTGTGCACATGTGCGTATACTACTCCATAGCGCACCACAATACATTTTTTGAAAAACTACAATAGTGATTTTTTTTTTTTGTTTAAGCATGACACGGTGTGGTATAATAATAAACACCCCGGTGCACTTGCGTTTATAGAGCACACTGCCAAAATTTGGAAATTAACCCTAACATGGTGCTCCATATTGGAGCACTTGTGTGCACCAGTGCACATGATACAATGGAGTGCACCAATATATATTTTTTGACACAATCCTACATTGCTGTGTAATTTTTTTTTATTTAACCATATGATGGTGCACTCTACTAATAGGGACCTGGTGCTTCCAATGTTACATTGTGCACCGTATATTTTTAAAAGAACGCTATTACAGTGTGCCATTATTTCCTGGTGCGTCATTATTTCTGTAGTGCACATGATAATATTGTTCTTTATTTGAAATAGCCCTGCTACGGTGCACTAGTTTTGAGGGCACCGTTGCACCTATTGTAGAGAACACACCGATGCATTAGGTACTTATAAAATCACCGGTGTAAAAACATCCGCTAAAGCCTCCACTTGCTCACCTCCGCTAGTATCATCTGCTATAAACAAATTTTTGGGATATTTTTATAGGGACGCCCGCAAAAACCTCTGCTAGAGGGTATTTTCCTTGTAGTGTAAGGTATCTTCCAATGACATTTGATCCTAAGATCTCAACACTAGAAGAAAGAGTAGATCAAGACTCTATAAGCATGGTTGAAGTACATGGAATCTTCATAGCCTATGAAATGAGAACTGCACAGGAGAATCTAGGTATAAAAGAAGCAACATTCAAAGAATCCAAGAAGCTAAATCAAAAGGGAAAGCAAAAATAAAAAGAAGATAGCAGGAACAATGACATCTTGAAATATGATGAAGAAGTGGCCAACTTTGTCAGAATACTGAGAATTGGAACCGGTTGCAGATATAGAGGTAAGATTCCATTGATTTTTTTTAATTGTGATGGTATTGGTCATTTTTCTAACAAATCTCCTCACAAGAAAAAGAATAGAAATGAATAAGATTATTCAAATAGAAAACAAACATATAAAGGCAAAATAACCAAAAATAAAGTCTTCAAGAAACGTTTCTGCACCAAAGAAGATTGCTCCTCATCAGATGAAGATGAAGTCGGTGAAAGTGAAAAAGAAATAGTTTTATTCATGGCAATAGAAGACTTTGATAAACAAGACACCAGAGAGGAATATGAAGAGGAAGAAGTTGAATATAGAGAAGAACTATTGAGTGCTATAGAATCTATAACAAGACAAAACAAGAAAAACAAGAAGCTCCAGGAAGAACTAGACAAGAAAGAAGACACTCAGAATTCAAACTCTAAATAACTAGAGAAGATAATCACTCCATTAAAGGTTCAAATATAAGAATACAAAATAATTGAACAAGCACTCAAAGAAAAGAAAGAAGAAAAGGAATCAATGGAACATGTTTATGAAGAAGAAGCTGCAGAAGGGGAATATGAAGAAGATCAAATAGAAGTAGAAGAGAATGTTCAACAAGTACCTCCAGAGACACCTAGAAAATGAGTACAAAAGAATCATCCTCCAGATTAGATTATCGGGAACAAAGATGTAGGAATTGAGACTTGAAGAAAAATTCATTCACCAAAACAAATGCACCTAACACTCTTATCTTCGATTGAAACAAACAATTTTGAAGAAGCCAACAAGGATGAATTTTGGAAAAAGGCCATGAAGGAAGAGTTGGATCAAATAGAGAAGAATGGCACTTGGGAATTGTTTCCAAGAACAAGGTACAATAATGTGATTGGAACAAAGTGGGTCTTCAGAAATAAATTGAAAGAAGATGGATAGGTTACCGGGAACGAAGCCAGATTGGTATGTAAAGGATACACACAGGTTGAAGGTATTGAATTTGAAGAGATGTTTTCCCCAATTTCCATAATGGAAGAAATCCGATTGATGTTAGCCTATGCATGCTCCAATAATATTAAAGTGTATCGGATGGATGTGAAATCAACCTTTATGAATGGGGAACTTGAAGAAGAATTCTACATTGAGCAACTAGAAGTATTTCAACTATCAGAGAACAAAGATTATTTGTGCAGGTTGAAGAAGGCATTGTATCATCTAAAATAGGCTCCCAAAGCATGGTACTCTAGATTGGATAGATATCTACAACAAGCAAGGTTCAAAAAAGGAAATGTAGACAACAACCTCTACATCAAGGTAACTCAAGATAGTATTTTATTAATTGAAGTTTATGTTGATGATATTATTTTTGGANACAGATTAAGCCAGGAATTTGCAAAGGATATGCATAATGAATTTGAAATGTCATTATTTGGAGAAATATCCTTCTGTCTGGGTCTTCAGATATGTCAAAGCAACCAATGAATTTTTATTTCTCAAACTAAGTATATTAGAGAAATGCTAAAGAGGTTAGGAATGGAAAATTGCAAACCAATTAAGACTCCTATGAAAACTAGTTGCAAGTTGAGCAAAGATGATGATTCACAGTCTACATATCATAGGTAGTACATGTCAATGATTGAAAACTTACTTTATGTGACATCATCCAGACTAGATGTAATGCAGGCAGTTGGACAGGTTGCACGATTTCAAGAAACACCAAAGGAATAACATGTTCTAGAAGTGAAGAGGATTTTCATATATCTCAAGGGAACAAAAGAGTTTGGATTATGGTATCCAAAAGGAAAGGATCTATCACTTATTGGCTACACAGATGTAGATTGGGTAGGTTGCATTGATGATCGACGAAGAACCAGTGGAACGAAATTCTACTTGGGTGAGTGTTTGGTATCTTGGCTAAGCAATAAATAGTCATCACTATCATTGTCTATAGTTGAAGCATAATATATTTCAACAATGACATGTTGTACACAGGTTCTATGGATGAAACAAANCCATTCCTATATATTGTGATAATACAAGCGCTATCAATATCTCAAACAATCCAGTTATGCAGTCTAAGATGAAGCACATTCCAATCAAGCATCACTTTCTATGGGAACATGTTGCAAAGAAGAGCATCAAAGTTGAATATGTGGGAACAAAAGAACAGGTTGCAACCATATTCACAAAACTGCTTCCAAGGGAATCTTTTGAGTATCTTCACCAGAGACTTAGAGTAATTTCTACTCCAAAATGAATTCTTTTGAATTCTTATATTACATGTTTTAGAGTTACATGAGAAAGCACCATCAAGAGGACAATTCAGGTTGGGGGAGCAGATTCAGGAAGATTTTAGTCAGGGGGAGAAGCCCCAAGGAAAATTCAGTTAGGGGGAGCAGCCCCATATGGGAAGCTACCTTTGCCATTGATGTCAAAGGAGGAGATATTCACTAGATGTAGGACAAAGAGTTAGATGCTTGGAGAGAAAGCACAAAGGCATGTTTCTAGGGGAGCATAAGTGATATGAATTTAGTGTTGCATCAGAGTGTTTCCATAAATACCAAAGGGGGATATTATTGATTAATTAGGTTGGATTTTATTGATGTCAACCCTTGAAGAAAGTATGGTAGAAAATTTCAGTAGCCCCAATAATATGGATAAGGGACTTCAGTTTGATTGATGTAGAATGATATGAAGATCAATATATTTGTAGGTAAGACTATTGTATATGGATAGTACATTTCATGCCATTTCTGATGATATGTGGAATGCTACATAACTCCTCACAGTTACAGATTTATGGCCTTGTGAAGTTGGAGAACCCTCATGAGTTATCTAGAAGTCAAAGAAGTCAAAATTGTTCTAGAAGCTCCTAGAAGAAGTCGACTAGTCAAGTGAGTGAAACTAGGAGTTAATCATGGGTTAAATTTTTGCAATAAGAAAATAATTAAAAATAAATCAGTTGCAACTAGAAGTGGAGACTTTACTATTTTTAGCAAAGTGGGTTAGAAGTGGACAAGTGGTTAGAAGTGGGTTATCCCTAAAAGAAGGAAATTGGGTTAAGTTGGTTAGAAGGTAACCCCTTGAGGAAGCTACATGGAAGTATAAATAAGAGAGAAAGGATCTCCTATTAGCACCTATTAAGGAAATTGAATATCTATTATTATGTAAGGTTTATTGTAGGTACTCATTGATACATGTGAAGTTTCACAAGTCTGAGGTAGCATGAAGGATTGATGGTGAAATTTTTAGAATTACATAAAATACTGAAAAACCCTAGTTTTTTGAGGTGTACGTGGGCTACAGTGGAGCAAGGCACATATGTACATAGGATATTAGTATAATAGGGAATTTCCATGAGGGTAAATCCTTAAAGAATTGAGAATATGAAGAGGTCAGGTCTCTAGAGCCTAAAATCAAGCTCCCAGGAAGGTCTACAGTGATCAGATACATAATATCTATCTACATGAGAAATGGTTATGGGGGTTTGAGGATTTTCCCTAGAGAGATTAGTGGCTGCATGGGACTTTCTTTATAAGTCATATCTACAGAAATATAGTGATGGTATAATCAATATTTATCATTGATACATATTGTTAGTGTTGAGGAACATATTATATTTCTTGGCATATGGTTAAGGGTTTTTGTGGTACATGGTTGAGAGCTTGTATTTGTGAAGTGGTTAATTTATTGAGAGGTTGTAGATCATAAAGGGTTTTCTTTTTAGTCCATGTGAGGGTCATTATACCCGTTCTTGATTATACTTGTATGGCACATGACTAGAGAGATATAGATACATTTGGTTAAGGGATATGTATGAGGATGTATGCACATGGCACATCTATAGGTTACACATAGTGAAATATTGCAGGTTGAGTTGAAAAGTGGTAGCAAAGTGTCTAAGTTTCAACAAAAATGGAAAACGCTTGGTTTAAAAGGCATACATAGGATGTAGTATATATAGGCCACATGCATACACGGGTTTCAATATAGATAGGTCGCATACATACACGAGATACAACATAGATAGGTTACATATCTGTTGTTTTGGTTGGCACATGCACAATACAGGTAGAGGTTGATTATAGAGAAGTGGTACAAGTTGTCTAGAGGTCAGTGGTACAGATTGGTACAGGTTTATAGTGGTATATATCACAGTGACAGTGTGACCGTGGTTTCTTCATTTGACACTTATATTTTAGGGCAATAGGATAGGGCAAGGATAGGTGGTTGTAGCCACCTTCCAGCTATAGATGGAGAATATAGGGGGTTGTAGCTTCCTTCTGGTTGTAGCCAGATAATTAGGGAATTTTAGATTCCCTCAGGTTGTAGCTTGAAGATATAGGGGGTTAGAGCCTCCTTCCAGTTGTAGCTGGAGAATAAAGGAAGTTGGTGCTTCCAATGAATGCAATTCTTAAATACATATAACAAAAATAATTATGTGGTTTTCTCCCACTTTGAGTTTCCATGTAAAAATATTGGTGTACTAAGTATGTGTATGATTTTTCATTGTTCATGGTTTATTTACTCTGCACTTATTGGATGATAATTCTATATTGATCATAAAGATAAATAACACTTGCATATTGTGGTTAAAAGGATTAAAAATCTCTATTACTGATTCACCCCCCCTCTCAGTAATCCAACATACCCTCCTTGGATACTTTAGCATAATCAATGTGTTTGGAATACAAAAACACATAGTTCCGCTATGGGTACACTGTTGCACTATTAATCTCTCCAAACTTAGCGAAGGATTCTATGAGCATGGGCTTAGTGGTCTCTCTTGACACATTACCTACCCAAAGATTGTGCTATTTTCTGTAGGGGAAAAAACCTATAGGGTTATGTTACATTAAAATACCCAAGGGGTATGTTACATTAAAATACCTTGAAGCCGAATCAGTTTGGGCGATGTAAAAATAAACAATGATATTTTTTTTTTTCTGGAACTCTAGTGTTTGAACTGAAACTCATGCCCATGGGAAATAATTTTATCATTTCCACATATCTTGGTGCCTCAGATCGTCAATAAAATACTTTGGCCTGAGGAATAACTTGAGTGAAATAGGATTTATAGTCCTCATTGAAGCTTCAACATGGTTGTGCGCTCATTGAAGCATGCTTGGTTTTGACTTTTCTAGTGCGGTGTTTGAAAAAGAAACTAGAAGTAGTTTGGAGCTGATGTGATGTTTGAAGAAGAAACTAGAAACAGTTTGGAGCTGATGCGATGTTTGAAGAAGAAAACTGGAAGCTGGTGTTTGAGGAAACATGGAAGCTGAGTTGGTGAAGGAAATGACACATAGAGAGCAAAGATTTGTTGATGGATGATGAACATATGGAAATATTTTATATG
>JASDQU010739417.1:0-15639 GCA_032191745.1 Picea mariana | reverse complement strand
AGAGATTCTACGACAATGATTTCATTGAGACTTTGAATCCTACAATAGTTTTCCACTCTACCAATTGAGCTGATGTCTAATACTTGAATGTTTTTCCCAAATTTAAAATGGATGCATTGTTCTATATATTTTTTTATGATTCTGTAGGATTGGTTCAATCCTTCACCTTCATTACCATGTGTTATATTGTATTTTACTTAACAAAATTTCCAATGTTAAACTTCCAAACTCACAATGGGAAAATTCATAGGTTAAATTCCCGCTCCCTGCATAGAAAGGGTTCATAAATGAAATCAAAAGAAAAACAAACATGATAAAAATACTATAACTTCATTTTATTGCAAAGATTAATGTTGTTTAATCTACCTTATGTTTCCCCCCGTATAGGGTGAGAGGGAAGAGACAAGCCATGGGGCCTCCTTCCAAGACTAATGACCACACGTCTCTTCAAGACGTTGGCACCTGCCACCCCTCTCTCACCTCTAAAGCATCATCTCATGCATATTAAACTCATGAACATCATCTCATGCATATTAACCTCATGAACATCATCTCATGTAGATTAACCTCACCTCTCATGTGTTTACTATTCAACTTATGGCTCTTCAATGATGTAACAATTGCGCTCAGTGGATGACTCTCCATCGGTACCTAGCTCCAACCTGGTATGTCCTTCGTATCCTACATTTTGTTATGATTATTCCTACTGCTATCACTCCATTTACTGGCCTTCATATCACTCATTGTGGATGCTTCCATGGATCATTATCCCAATCGATGGGCAGTTATATTATCTTAACCTTCCTCTAGACTTGGTCTCACCACCTTTTTTCCCCTATGCATGTTGTTAGCACCATGATTTTTGCAGTTACAATTAATCCTAGATGAGTCATTATTCATGTGTAAAAGTGTGTGAGGTCAGGGACTGAATAATGAATGCGTCAAAATCATCAAGTAGTGAGAATGGCCCTTGAAGTTGGGAAAGGGTGTAATGATTAGTCATGTGCTACCTGTAAAGGTCCCTTTCCCTAAAGATCGAGTCCTATAAAAAAAGGGGAATTTACGTACCAGAGATCGAGGCAACTTTTTAGGATAAAGGTCACATCGTGAGATATAATGAACATCATCACCTAATTATGAAGTCATAAACATGAAAAATTATGACGCTCCTATCATGTATACTCTGTCGCTCTTATCGTTTATACTTGGCACACTTCAAAGTGTACCCGTCACACACGTTTTCTGCACAAATCTTCAACCTGCTTCCAAAATTTTTATTACCATGGATTCATCGTCCTCTTCCATGATTCCATTCCTTATCTATTCAATCATTAATATTGGTCACCCTGCATGCCTTTCCTTTACTTTCCGGATTTGTGCATTGTCCATGGTTCTTTCTGCAAAGCTCTGGAGCCCTTCGCTGTGTGAAAGCTGATTTTCAATGTTCGTATTGCAAGTCTGTTGATTCAAGTTGGTGCTTCCTTCATTATTTTTCAGTCATTGTTTAAATTCTGTTCGAGTTAGCCGCAACTAGCATCTCGAATGTTAATTATTCTCACGGTAAGCCTTTATTCTGTGGAATTTCCTCTTGTTGCGTTGAATTTCTCACTGTGCCTAAATTCCCTATCTCGTGACAAGTCTCCCAATACTTTGGTACTATGCCAGAATTTTTCATTATGATTATCTACCGTGACGAGCCTCCCATTTTTGTTTTCCACTGTGCCGAACTTCCCCACTGCATCAAAACTTTCCATCATGCCCTACTACCATGCCATGAACTCCTGAGGCTAATTTTGTTTGTTGTATAAAGATTCTGTGACTGTCGTTCTAACAGTCTTTGTGAAGTCTGCCATTCTTACTTATTATGCAAGGAGGGTGTTACAGTTCATTACCGCACGTGGGGGATTAATATATATTGGCATCATGGAAACATCCCAAAGCATAAGAAAGAAGGCAAGAAGTGGCAAGGATGTGAGGTATGAGCCTCAAGACATGGAATGAATAAATGAAAATCTAGAAATCAGGGCATCTTTTGAGCAAGCCGGGTGTATGCGCTTTTGTGAAAAGGTCAAAGGGTACAATGCAAAGTTGGATGAGAAGTTCTCCCTCAATTTTATTGGGGTCAGCGTGACCACTGTGGGAATCAGCTTCCAAGTGATGGAGGAAACTTTGTTAGTTGCAGCAGAGATCTGTCCATGTGGAGGAAGATGGTTTAAAGGCATTCCTTTAGACATTTTGTTCTATAAAGACTTCATCAAGCCCAAATGTCTAAATGGGAAAATTGGAGCCGACGTTCCAAGACAGTACCTCTGGGAGCCTTATCAAAATCTCTTACAGGTAATTAGAATATATTTCACCTATGAAGGAAGGTTTGAAAGAGTGTACCCACATCACATTAGGTTGTTGTTGCACTTCACAGGGAAAAAACCTTTGAATATACCTTTGGTGTTGCATCGAATCTTGGAAAATATGGAAAAGAACATCCAGACCAAGGCTGACCAACTGGGGAACGATTTATCCCATTTGTCATTAGGAAATCTATTGGTGGTCGAAGAGTTGAGACATTTGAGCAAAGACTGGGATTCATTTTTTATTTTGGATGGCATCCCTAGAGACCCCAAAGGAACCATTCCTCTATCTTCGAGAGAAACATCATTCCACAGTGCAGGGACAAGAAAGGAAGATGTCACGAGAAAGGGAAAGGAAATAGAAGACTCATCATCCCACCAGCCAACACCTCGGAAAAGAGGAAGGCCAAGGCTAATTAAGAAACCCTAGGAGATCCAAACTCCTAGTGAACCATGCATCTAGTCCGCTTATGAGAGATTACTCATGCACGTCGCTCAACTAGAGCATGTTGAAGGTTCAAGCATGGGAATTGGTGAAAGGCAGAGGAATTCAGGTGATGCAAACATGAATTTGCATGAGTCTTCATAGCAGCTAAAGCAAGTGAAACTCGTTCACTGAACTATATGAAGAAAATAAAGAATTAAGAATATAGCTAGCATAAAGGACTATAAAAACACCAACGTCGCAGAGTCAAGTAGGGAATGTAAATTGGCTCAAAAAGACAACTCAAAGAGGCACAAGACATAATTATTCAGTTGTAGGAGGAACATAGGGTTTCAAAAGAAAGAATCTTAGATCATTTCAAGGAATGCAGAATGACCATGGATAACGCCCACGTGGATCTTGCCAATGCTCAAGAAAATTGAAAGGAAATGTGGTCTTGTGGAGGTAGGTAAAAAATATGAGGAAACAAAACTGGTCTCTTAGGAAAACACTCAGAGTTTTAAGGTTGCAAGTGAGGCTGGAGGCATGAGTGAGACAACCCCATGTTTTCCCTTTTGATCATGGCATGGAATATTTCTCCCTGCATATCCTGTTTCCTTCTAGTAACAAGAAGTTTGGTGCAACACCCACGCGATGAATATTTGTCACAAAGATGCTGTAAAATTACCTACTGATGAGGGAAGTTATAAGTGAAATGCATGTCAGTTTTGGAGAAGATGAATGGATTCTCAACCATCACTGCCACCTAGAGTTGCACGAGCGATCGCAGATGTACATCTACTACACCAACTCGGCACATGCATTCTACAGCTAATGATGGCGCAACAATAACCAAAGCCTGTTGTTGTGTTGGTTTTGTCACTTGGGTGAGAAAAACAACAACACTTGAATGTCTATATGAGCCTGATAGACAAGACATAAGTTTGGTGAGTGGCATAAACAAGCCAAACACATGTATAAACAAATAAATAAACTAAAACAACTAAGAAATACATATTAGAAATCATGAGAAACTTAGAACCATGAAAATCAAACAATTAACAACATAATTCTACCAATGGATCAATAGATTAGTAGGAAAAACATCGTAGAGAAAAATAGGGACTTATGAGTCCCCTCATCCTCTTTGGGAGGGCTCTTGAGTTCCCTAATAACTCTTCATACAATGGAAGAAATGGAAAATATTGAAGAACAACAATTCCTATTCCCTCAAGAGGTGAGTGGAATGGCCTATTGCAATGGTCCTTTAAGGCTCCAAAGAGAAATGAGGATTCTCAAGGGAGAATTCTTGCAACATAATAATACTATGAAGATCTTGGTTTCTTAGTGCACCCATGGCTCTTATTTATAGCATTCATACATGGAAAAATGTAATTGGTTCATAATGTAAACAAGGGGCCTTTTAGGGCACCCTTTAGTCCTTGACCAACCTCCCATTCAGATTTCTCTTAGATATGAGGGTCAAATCGTGTTGGGGGTTGGTCCATAAGTGGTTGAGGGGCCGACAAGATCCATAAATGTGTTGTTCATAGGCATGCATGAATTTTCTCGTACATAGTCGCACACTGGGTACATTGTGTTCGTTGAGGGCTATGTTGGCCTGTGCACACTGCACGCTATGTGCATGCTTCCTTTGGTGAATCTGTGTATTTCAATTTTTGACCCAATTGTATATTTTTTTTCCTTTTGAATGAAATTTGGTGCTGTAGGTGGACTAATTGTTGTTGGCATTGATGTGTTTCTTTAACCATTTGCATGCAATGTTGCATATGATATTTCAATGATAACAATTAGTGTCATCTTCCCAACCAACTCAAATATCTCTTATTTATACCCCTCCATCGTCTTCTCTATTCTCTTTAATGTTTCCTCCACGCTGAGTTCTCCTGCTAGTGCGCTGTCTGGGATCATCTGGAAGACTTCCTCAAGTCTTGTCTCTAGTTTTTCTATGCATTGATTTTCCTCTTATCATTCTATCTGCACTTTTGTAAGAATTGTCTCTAGCCCCTGCTTGGATTTCTTGGATGTTTCTAGGTTTGTGGCATCCGTCCTCGCCCTGGATGGTACTTCCTGTGTAACACTGACCTGTAATTGATAGAGCACATTTGTTGGTATCTTATCCAATACCAATTCTAGTTGTTCGACATGCTGGACCTGCTTCTGCTCCATGTCTTCATCCATTTGTAGCATGTCTTTAGTAATGTTGAAGCTTTCACTTACCATTGTCGTTATCTGTACTACCTCCTCCTTACTCAACACTGGCCTATCTTGTTCTTTCATTGTTTGTTGTTCCTATGTTTCCCATTTTTGTTGCACCTTAATGAATCATATCTGCTCCAATACTTGCTCGACCTCTATCATCTCTTGCATTAAAATTTCTCTTTGTTTTTTTTCCTCTTCATATTCTTCTACGACATGGTACTGTACTTTCTCCGTGACTAATTCCACATCATATTTTGTTATAATATATTGGGGGATCTCCTTATGCGCCTTCATTTTATTGTGTGTCCCTCCCGGCAGTAAGATAGTTCTCTTGGGTTCCTTTGACTTTGTTTTCTTTGTTGGGGTATCTGTCCTTGGTATGTCCCCTCCTGCTTGTCCCTTCTTCACAAGGATGTTATCCTTCCTCTATGTCATGCCATTAGCGACATCTACATAGTCATTCTATTATGTAACAAGCTTGGGGATATGATTCTTCTTTGTTGTTGTGCCCCCCCCGATATTCCTTGTGCATCCTTCTGATGTTCTTGTCTTCATTGTTGGGGTACTCTTCTTATGTGAAGATATCACTTCTATTGGTTGCTTGTCTTTTGCTGGTTGCTTGTATTTTGCTGGCTCCACTAGAACCTTCCTTTCCTTCTTCCAATATTTCATTTCCCATCGTACTTCCTCTCTTGTGACACATTATATCAATTTAAAACACTCCTTCTACGGATCCCTCTTTTCTTGGATCCACATATTGTGTCTTGAGGCTTTGGAGTTAGATATCTTTTTACAGTCCTCCACCACCTATGGTGGGATCCTCCAAGTTTCTGACACCTTTTCTTGTATTTCTTCAAGATATGTCATGAAGATGATGGATTTGTCTTTATTTCCTTTATGACAGTTATGTTCCACAATGATTCATATTGTTTTGCGCAATATTTTCTAGTTCTCTGACAGAGCATGTTGTATTTGGGGTGTTTCCATCCCACTAATGAAATCAATATAATTATCCAGGAGTAATGAAACTTCGTTTCTAAGTCTCGGGTCTCTTTCCAATCATATAGAAATGAGTTTAGCAAGTATGGACTCCAACTCAATACCGTTCCCTTCGCACGTTGTGCGAATGCCCTATTACCACTACTGGCACCTCTTCTTTGCGACACTTCCTAAGTAATTTAAAGGCCACAAGTTTGGTTGCTAACCTTGTCACAACTTCATTGATTATATTGATGATGATCCCCCTAGATCCTCTCTCTGTTCCCTAGGTATACTTCATTTCTTCTGTCAGGGATTTCTCCTTGGTCTTGTCATCTATGTACTATATAGGTTTCTCCCCATTTGTGGGAAGACTTGTTATCTTTGCAATCAAATGGACATCAATTGAAACTTGTGTATCCTACCATAAAATTCCTCTGTTCATTACTTCCAGTAACGTCTTGACGTAGTTATCTATGTCCTTTCCCTTTCCAAAATGTGGGATCTCTATCATGTTGATTATACCTATGTTATATAAGCCTTATATCCACTATTTGGGTTCTAGTATTGGTACTCTTGTTACACTAACCCTTTTTCTCTCCAAGTATACCTACTGTGAAAAATCCATAAATTTTTTGGATGTGTGGTCTCACCCGAGTTCTACCTTACATCTCCAACAAAAACCTATTCACCATCGACCCTTCTGGTAAACCAGAAGGATACATGCACACATAGTGCACAACAAAGTCTCACCCGAGATGGATTATGCGTGACTGTAGGAAACATATGTCTACAATCATGGAAAGGATTGGAGACATGCATTGTACCATATCATTCATCATATCTACTATTTTATCCATTCAATAACACTCATTCTACATGATTAGTCTAGTGTACACTGTAAATAAACTCTAATAGATTCATTCATATAACCATTCATTCATAATAAGCATATAAAAGAAACACAATACACTTAAAGACACCATTTTATTGTGGTTCACCCCCCTTTGGGCTACATCTATAAAGATCTTCTTCTTTATTCACTCTTCATCAAAATAACACTGCATGCATTACATCAGGAATTTATGAATAGTGAGGTTAACCAATGTTGCACCAAGATCCACATCTTGCGAATGAACCCTCAATTACATTCCAAAACTGACTCCATATGAGCTTCACATATCTCAACAAAACAAATACTTTGAATCGTACTAAAAAATATGTTCAAAGTACTTCGCTCATGCAAAAATGATACTCTAGAATAATATCTAACTTGCCTCTAACTATCTCATACATCCTCTATTTATACAAAAAGGTGGGTAAAAACCCTTATATTATGACTTAAAAACCCTAATTTTAAGTGGACTACACTTGTCCACTTTCTAAATATAGTCCATGCACTTGGTCTTCAATCCAAACCTTCCTTACTTTGACTCTATATTGGTCTTCCTTGTTTCCTGGTGCACTTCTTCCTTGTCCTTCTTGCGCACCGATTTCTCCTCATTCTCTAGCGCATGCTACTTTCTTTGGTCTATTTCTTTTCTTTGTTTGTTGTGCTAAACCCAATCATTTCCTGATCGAACAATATCAGAGGATTTAATAACAACTCCTCCGATCATATCATAGGAGTTAATAACAACTCCTTCGAGGACATCAAAGAATTTGTTAGTAACTTCTCTAATATGTATTTGTAAGAGGTTAGCCAAAGTCTTGGTGTGATCAAAGGACTTACAAGGAAATCCTCCAATCGTATCAGAGAAGTTAATACTAACTCCTACAATACGATTGGAGGAGTAGTTTCAAATACTCTAAAGGTGTGCGGAGGAGTTGAGTTCAACTCTCCTGAGCATATCAAAGAAGTTAGTAGTAACTTCTCCGATATGCTCGGAGAGTTACTAAAAAAGTTTTCTAATTTCTTTTTTTTTAATGTGAACACAAAGCAACGATAAAGAGCATTATGGAAATATTAGAGGAATAGGAGTGGGATGTTTAGGGATTTATCAAGGCAACCCAGGGGAATATTGGATGAATTTCGAGTTTGTAGTTTCAAAATGCGGGGATAGGGAGGAATCTATCACAACTTAAGAATGGGGAATACTCAATTGTTTGCATACTCTATAAATAGGGATGGGTTGAGGATTGTTCTAAATATGGTGAAAAATGTGAAGTTCCTAGTGAAGGTGAAGTAAGAGATGGACGAAAAGTAAGTTATGGTTTAGGGAAAAATCAGGTAAACGAAAATCGAAAAAAAATCCAACCCTAACTTAAAGAAAAAGAGAGAGGTAGGAAAAATTAGCCGAATGATGTTTCCACGTGTTGGGAAAAGATAGGGGGTCATTCAAATAGGGTTTAGCTTGTCTCTTTCATTCTCTGTCTTCTTGTCAATTGCAAGTAGCCAAGAAAAAATATTTAACCCCATTTCATTTTATAGTCTCATAGTTAAACGATAGAATTTAATGCGGTAGTTAGGTCAGAGACATTTAAGACAAGTTTGTCGAACTTTTTTGGAAGAATTAAGAGTAACTACTCCAAACATATCAGAAGAGTTAGAAGTAACTCCTCCAATATGATCCGAGGGGTTCTCCTCAAATCTCGCGATATTTTTTTTTAATACAAACAATCGACATGAGCTCCTTCGAACTCTTCGGAGGATTTTTAAGTAACTCCTCCAAACTTCTCAGAGGAGTTTGAAGTAAATTTGTTGATAAAATGGTTTTTTTTTTAACTTCAACTTTGAGCGTTTTCTCATTTTCTAGATGAAACGCGATTTACCAGGGGAGACCTTTAAAATGAGTAAGGGACTTATGAGGTTTTATCTTGAGATTATAAAAATAAGGAGGCTCCATTTTAGGGAGGTATCAAAATAGAAGGTAAAATGGAGGGGTTGTAGTGCCAGTCACAAAAAATGCGACACACTAGGCGAAGCCTTGGATCTATGCAAAATGATGTCCATACATAATTTTATTAGGAAGGAAACTCCATCACACAAAATCATAAGGGAGAAAATATAGGTCGCATGAATTTCATATTGAAAAGGCTGAGGTGATTCAAAGAAGGGTGAGACTTGTTCAAATTTAACAGATTGCTTTTGAATTTATATCAAACTTTATGGTGTAGGTTGTGTTATAGCCAATGTTTGCAGCTCCACCCTAATGTAAGGACTTGAAACCATGAAATTGTGTCAACCAATGATTGGTCTAAGAATTCTAATGTGAGGATGTAGGAGTCAAAACATGTGGTTAAACCCTTGGTTATCCATTCATACTATTTTCGTCATAATCACACAAACAAACATGACTCATTGGGTAAAATAACACTACAAAAAACATTAATTAGTCTTCTGCATAATCCTTTCTTGTGGAAGCACATTTTTCAAGGAATTTAATATTCCTTCAGGGAATCCCCATCGAAAAAATAGATAGGGATGCACCAAAACGTTCTTCGAAGAATTTTTTCTCAAAGGTTATGTTATCACTGAGAGTCACACATAGAATGTGTTGAGTGTAATCCCAATACCCATCACAATATAAATGGATTGAATGGTTTGAGTAGGTGAATCAAAAAGACTGGGAAATAAAGGGAGAGGGAAGCAAACTGTCAGCAAAAGCATTCCATTGGGAAAGGAGTCACAACATCCTACAAATCAAAGGAAATCAAACTGTATATCAGACAAAAGGTATATAATGATGAGTAGAAGCATTGTGAATATGACAAAAGGAATAAAATCCATTGTACAGAGATCCTTTCTGCAAACATATAAATATTTCTTAAATAGTAAACAATGATTTAATGGGAAAGCTAGAACAAATCCTCTATTGTTCATGAATCCAACAATCAATGGAATCTCCTAAAACTGCTCCTCCATCTCTATCCTCTCTTGGCTCATGAATCCAACCATTTCCTTCTAAAAATAACTTTCATTTATATTCAATGATATCTATCTACCATAAGGAGTTCAAAACCAAGGAGATACATAGGATCCTCCTTCATTTAAGAGTCTTGTTAGAAAATATTCCAATAAAAACTTAACAAAATCCTATTTTCCAAGATCTTTCCTATTGTGATAAATGCTTCTTGAAACATGTCATCCTGATTGATTTGGAGATGAAACACATGTCCCTCATATCAAACTAAGTCCTAGGATACCATTCGAACCTTCCTTCACAACTGGAAGCCTTCCCATAGCTCGAATTTGTCAAACTGTTAGAGTTCGCAGTGCCTATGACAACATGCATTGCAGACTTTCCAATAGGTGATGTTTTTAACTTTTATACAAAATATGAACTGGGTCAGGCTGCATTTTTTTCAGCAAGTCCAAAACACCATGTTGTAAATGCACACCAAATTTCAGAGTAACCCAGACTGGAAATCAAAAGTTACAAGTAAAACATTCCTCTGATGTGTGTTAATTGTTTACAAACTGTCAAAAATACTAGTTCGCAGTGTCGGCACTACGAACTCTCTTGTAACAGCCTATTTTACTTTTGCAAAGATTCAACACCTCAAAAATTATGTCAAGAGTATAGACATGCTGCAAAAATCCACTATCTTGATATATAACTAGGGAAATACATCAAAACTGATATTCATGGCTTACAACTCATATTAAATTGGTCTTGAATCAACATAAGAATAGGTTAACAACATTAACAACATTTGCAAATTTAAGCCTACTTCATCAAATGATCAACCGCACATTGTAAATGTATACGGGTAAGAATTCACTTGTTTAAATATGAATTTGAAAGGATGCAAAATATGAAGGTTTCAATAGTCCTAGAACAGAGTGTTTGCAACATAGTTCGCAACACTTGTCTACAACTTCGCAACGCTTGATTCAAGCATGGTTTTCTTTCTTTGAGGAGATTGTTAGGATGTCCAAAGACCTGATCCATGAAAATTTGTTAAATGTAGGCTATGAAAACAATGAAATCCCTTAGCATGACAAATAGGTAATGATGGCAATGAATGAATGAAGAACTTAAGTATGCTGTGAAATCTCCTAGTGAGTTGGCAATGCTCAAATTAAAATTGACTTGACAACTGAATAGATAAAAGGTGATAGCTAGAGATATTTCATACAGTAATGGAGGTGACATGTCAAGGTGATAATAAGGATTTTCAAAGATGTGACTAATGAGGGTTTATCACTCCTTGTCATGATAACAAAGACATAACCCAAAGACCCTATACCAAGGCCAAACTAACTTGGTTTATTTAAATCAAAGTTGAAAAATGACTATAGCAAGAAGTCATAAAAACTATAAAAACCTATGACTCAAAAACAAAGACTGAAATGACTTTTTGACCCCTACAATTCTATGTGTTAACAAATTACCTTTCAAAAACATCACCTTCCCGGAGAGTATTTCCTAAAGTTCTATTGTCCCAATATCATGTTATCCTAAGATTGTTATCATAAAATCACCTTTTTGAAACATTAGTTTATATTATTCTCTTCCCAATAGCTTACTTTTCAAAAAAACCTTATTTCCTAAATCCAAAATTCCTAATAGGATTTTCAGAGGATTCCCTTTCTGAAGACACCTTCTCTTGGGCTCCTTCTTTCCAACAATATTTGTGTAACACACCCATGGTGGGGCATAAAAATTTCTTTCTTCTCAAGAAAATCAAAACCCCCGTTTGGGGTCTCTATTCCATTATGCTCTTCCAGAGATTTCCAACCATGACATCAATGCTCCAAACCGAGCTCAAAGCTGGTAGATATCCTCTCCCAATTTCTTTGGGTTCTTCCACCTATCTATACTTGCATATGACAATGAGCTATGACCAGATGCCAAGACAACATGCACCAAGACAACCACCACATGGATCTTTCAGATTGGAAAATATCCGAAGTTCACAATCTGATGTTGCGTCTCCTCAAAGATTTTGACGACCTTGATTCACTTTGGGACTTCGACGTTCGGGAGTTTCGAACTCTCCAAATTATTTTCTCCCCAAAGTACTTTGTACTCAAAGTTACAGATCGAGCGTCATGCATCCCTCATGATCGATGGTTGTGATCTACTTCAAGACTTCAACGTTCGAGAGTTTTGAACACTCCAAATCCTTTTTCCTCTGAAGTACTCCGTACCCAGAGCTACAGAACGAGTACCACACATCCCTCGTGATCAACGACTATGATCTACTTTGGGAATTCAAAGTTTGAGAGTTTTGATGCTCCAAGCACCTCTTTCCTCTAAATTTCTCCGTACCCAGAGTTACAGATTGAGTGCCATGTTTTTTCCTTGATCAACGGTCGATATCCGTCCTTTTCCCCCCTTCGGGTGATTTGCAGTAAACGCTCCTCTATGTGATTTCTTCCGTAGTACCAATCCTCCGAAGTAATAGATCTCATGCCACACGTCCTATTCCAATGGACAGTTCTGATGAACTCTGACACTGCAGACTTCAGGAGTTCTCGTTCCCTTATTCTTCAATTACCCCGTAGTGAATTTCACCCGGAGTAAATCTCCAGCCCCCACATGTTCTGACAACGGATGACTACGATGATTCCTTACCTTTGTAGCTTAGGATGACTTCTGGTCAATGCTCCAGTCCATTTACTACGGATTTCTCACTTCTAGACTCTACAATCTGTTGATGCGTATCCCTCTCAGATCGACGAGAACGATTTACTTCGACAGTTTGGGCTTCGGGATTTCTTAACTTGTGCGAACACTCTTTCCTTTGAAGTAACTATCTTCCAAAATGGAAGATATTCTTGTAAATGTGTTGAACCTGCATAGAATAGATCTAGCTAGAAAATACTACACACATTTGTAGAGAGAAATTGAGAAATAAGAAACAAAATAGAAAGAACGGAGGAATTCTCATTAACTATATTCCACACTCAAAGAGTGAATAATTTACAATATATATAGGATACATGAGTAACTAGTGAGCCATAGTGGTGGTCTAGATTGATCTGGACACACACCGGTAGTTACAGGAGTAAACTACCACCTAGTCTAGTCTGTCAGGTAGTTACGTGAGTGAACTGCCACCTAACTGAGTTAACTAGTCAACTAGTCTTCAGTTAACTGACTGAACACAGAGTAGTGAGTTGGTGATGATCCCAATGTTTCCTGGTGACAAAACCAATGCAACATCTAAACTCAACTCAACTAGTCAAACTGAAGTGTCAACTGAAATAGAATATTCTCCAGGTGGAATATTCTCCAGTAAAATAGAGGAGACTCAATAATGACTAATTATGACTAATAAACAAGGAATAACCTTAGGACAAATAAATCCTAGGTGTGTGTGAAGTAACTCCAACACCCCCCCTAAACATCACTATGGTGAAAATAAAGAATGGGTCCAGGCTATGAGGCCATGTTAGGTACCCAAATACAAAAGATACACTGAACTAAACGAGGAAAGAGGGAAAACCTCATGGGAACAAAACCCCCCCTCAAACCACAATGCAGAAAATAAAAAATGAGAAGGAACAAAAAAACAGTTACTAAGAAACCATGTCCTTCACTCCAAGAAGACCTTGCAATTGTGCAAGTTTGTGCTCTTTGAATATTTTGTTCAAGATGTAGATTTCTACACGGATCTGATGAAGTATATGCATCATTGATATTTTCACACATATCCACTTTATCTTCTTGTAATGAATAATATCCAAATAAATTTTGGATGAAATTTTGAAAATCGTGCGGCCGTTTCCAAAAAAATGTTGAAATTTTGTTGATTTTAAAATGATCATAACTTCACTTTCTGGACTCCGTTTCGGACAATTTGTTTTTTGAAATTGGATATTTTCCTGAGAGGAATTCAAAAATCCAATTTGTTTCTGCAATTTTTTCTCAGAAAATATCAGAATGGCGTCTAATGTGCGCATCTCCCTTCTTTACTCCTAAGATGCATGCATGGTGCATGCAAAAGTGTCTGCATTTGACTCCTGAGATGTATGCCATATATATTCCACATTAATTTCAGAAAACAAATCTGAAATGGAGTAGACATGATCTTCAATTAATGGAATACAAATTTATGCAAAAACGTTTGTAGAAGACTCTTCATAATATGAGGCTTGATCTTCTAATGGATTCTCTGCTGGCTCTATCTATTCGACCTCTTGCATGAAATATTCACAATATTCTTTATTCCCAAATAGAACCTCCAATCTGGTCCATAATTAATTTGGAGTTAATCCTTGTTATTCTTCATATACTTGATGGAAAAGTTCGAGAGAAACAGACATGCCGATAGCCATAACTTGTCTATTGAGAAAATCATTTTTCTCATTGATAGAATCAAGATCTACTTCCATTTCCACGGTTATTTGGTATAAGCCTTTGCATCTTAGAAGAAGCAAATTTTTTGGCTTCAATTCCAAATATTTATGAGGCGTGAGAAGTATGTCTGGCAAATAATCCATCTTTTGTTGTCTTCAATCTTTTGTACCCGCAAAAAATGATTTGGTGTAGATTTTTCTTAGCATTCCATCATCTATGATACCATCTAAATGTGTTGAACCTGCACATAATAGATCTAGCTAGAAAATGCTACACACATTTGCAGATTGAAATTGAGAAAGAAGAAGCAAGATAGAAAGAATGGAAGAATTCTCATTAATTGAATTCCACACTCAAAGAGTGAATAATTTACAATAGATATAGGATACATGAGTAAATAATGAGCCATAGTGGTGGTATAGATTGATCTGGACACACACCAACATTTACAAGAGTAAACTGCCACCTAGTCTAGTCTCTCAGGCAATTACGTGAGTGAACTGCCACCTAGATGCGTTAACTAGTCAACTAGTCTTCAGTTAACTGACTGAACAAATAGTAGTGAGTTGGTGATGACCCCAATGTTACATGGTGACAAAACCAATGCAACATCTAAACTCAACTCAACTAGTCAAACTGAAATGTCAACTGAAAGAGAATATTCTCCAGTTGGAATATTCTCCCCTAAAATATAGGAGACTCGATAATGACTAATTATGACTAATAAACAAGGAAAAACCTTAGGAAAAATAAATCCTAGGTGTGTGTGAAGTAACACAAACACTTATAACACCTATCCTCAGCTGACAGACGAATCAGATGAACTTCGACTCTCCGGCCTTCGAGATTTCTTATTCAACACACTACTATTTTCTCCTGGAGTTGGTCAGCTTCGAGCTGACCACAAACTAAATATGATGGTCCAAGGGTATCTACTTGACCCCATAGATATATGGCTCATAACTTCTGTTTAATGGTCCCCTAGGTCCCATTGTGTTGCCACTCTGAGAGGAACACCTGGCAGCACCGTCACTCGACACATGGCCCCCCACATGATCTCAATGTAATACACATGTCCCCATGATCAAATGGTCGTGAGGGATCCTAAAGGATCCTTATATCCATGGTCCACATTAACTTTGGGACTTTGAGGGTGTTGGAGTTACAAAACTTCTATCCTTCCGAAGTGGTCAACATCGGGATGACTATATTGTAGATCCGACAGACGGGATAGTTCCCGGGCATCCTCAGATCTACAACCCATATTAACTTTAGTACTTCGAGACTTTGGGGGATTCACCTCCTGTATGATGAATATGCTCAATTCGCCAGACTCGTGAAATCCAAAGGGCTCTACGGGTTAATGCCCATGTTCCTTCTCCAGATTTGACGATCGTGAAGAACTTTGGCTTCT